>CM016568.1:21858247-21954733 GCA_003412495.2 Echium plantagineum | reverse complement strand
CTAACTTTTTATATACGCAAAAAAATTATAAAAAATTGATATTGTTTATATTAAAATTAATCTAACAAGACCTCACATCACTATATTATTTATTACTACATATGCTAATAATAATTTTTGGTCAAAATTTTGAAAGTTCGACCTAAAAAAAAAATGACACAAATCGGGATAACTTGCTAGTTGCTACAACTCATTATTTTCTACTTTGTAAGGGTGCAATCTTCCCATATAATCTAAAGTTATGTTCCTTTTTCTTTTGCTTGATGCAATATTATCTTATCCATACGTATGTTTCTTTTCCTTTTACTTAATAAAATATCTAGTCTTCTACTAACCTAATTAAAATAATTAAAGTCTGTAAATTGATTGTGTCGGTAAATCAACAATCACAATGGTCAACATCGTGGACGTAGATGATATGATAATAAGAGTGGTGTAATAATACTTTAATTTCCTAAAGTTGAATTGTCTACTTCAATTAGGGCCCCGACTAGATGCAAAGATGCATAAATCATGCAACACAAAGTGGACTAGTGCGCTCTCCAACGTTAAATCTTCTTTAAATATTTTCATATTTATTTTTTAATATCGATCGATAGTATTTTCGACATTCGTTAATCACGTCATGTAGTATTGGCGCAAGTAAGAATCCAAATGTCGATCGATAGTATTTTCGACATTCGTTAATCACATCATGTAGTATTGGCGCAAGTAAGAATCCAATATGTCCATTGAAAGATCTCGAGTTTAAATGTAACCTCGATTGTGGGGACGAAGAGGGTACGATGAACACACGCGCTTTTAATAGTTACTCCATACAACACAAATTTATAAAAGAAAAGAATGAAAAACAATCAATAAAACAAAATTTTAACATAAGGATCGAAATGGATAAAAATTGGCAGGATGGATTCCAAATCCCATCCCTCTGCCCCTCCCCACTTGGTTATTAATTTTGTATCGCACAAGAAAGAACAAAAAGGTAGATCTTTTAATAAAAACTAGTTAAAAGGGCTCGGCAATTGCCGGGCCGACGTTAGGATTTTAAAATGCTCGGGTCTAACTGACAACTCAAAAGTGAGCATGTGGATGTCACTTAAATTTTTTTTTTAACGATAAGAGATCATATAAAATGCTCATTCGATACAATAGAGGTTTGTACTACAATCAAGAACTAAGTATGACAATCCTCAAAAAGAGTAGTCGCAAGCCAAGGTGGCGGAGCACCAATCCATAAAGCTTGTTGTTCCGAACCGCAATCCCAATGCGCTAATCTATGAGCCGCAATGTTGTTATTCCGACAATTGAACGCCGCTAGATTGAGACTGCCACATGAAGATGGATCTTGGTTACCTGATCTGGAAAGGGAAAGTTTAGAGCTTCTACTGACAACTGTTTTTTGATTAATTGGTACTTGTTGTCTTTCTTTTTCAATCTATGTTTTTTTCTTGTTAATTGTTGAATGTGTTTAAGGATATTTGGACTGTAAGATATTTCAGTGGTGGTCTTGATCTGAAACTATTTAAGGTTTTGATTTAAGCCCTGTTTTAAATATTCCGACTTTTGTTGTATATAAATTTGTACAGTAGTTTTGAGTTTTCTAGGTCTTGTGATATCATAATTTCCTCCATGTCTAAGCCTTCTTTTTTCTCTTATGATGTAAGAAAATGTAATAGACAGCATGATGATTTCAATGAGAATCTTTATAATACTTATGTGTCTTTAGTAGTCTTACTATAGCTAAGATGACATAGTTATTTGCAATTCAGGAATACTTACCTTGCTCACTTGAGGGGGTCAATTTGAAAGAATAGTTCTGTTATGGCATGTTGTTAATACGCTTTTAAGCTCTGATTTCAAAGAGGCCACTGGGAGTAGCGTCGCTGTTGACAGATTACCCGATGCGATGAGTGACATGAAGATCAATGACATTCAACCTCCACCTTGCGGTACCCCAATTGCAGCGCGAACAACAGTCCTTACCTCACAGCGAGCCCTTCTGCAACAAGCACACTGCGCACAGTTCCCATTTCCTTGCAAAATGCACCAAGAATTGCCCCCTCTCGGCCTCAGATAACCCCCCCCTCCACCAAAGCTCTTCCTCCCAATCGCTGCCATGCTCCATCGCAGTTGATCTTGACAAAGCCTTGCGAAGGAGCAGACCATCTCTGCTGGTGTCACGTCCCAACAGTATTCTGTGAACTATGCCCTGCTCCCATTGATTATCTTTGTTAAACCAAACCTACAAACAAGCGTTGCCAACTCATCTATCAAGAGTCCTTAGTACACTTAGATGCTATTAATGTATATCTATGTACCTAGTTTATAGGAGAGTTTTACTCTAACACTCTGTATAAGTACTTGTCTCATTCACATGTAAACACACACAGAAATAGATAGATACAAAGTTCTATGATGTGTAATTTTACACAATTACAAAACATGACAATTCAGACCAAATAGACTTTAGGATTCATAATCTGCAAGCCATAAGTTGGTATAATATATAACAAAGCAGTTTATCTATATGCTAATGTAATAAGATAGTTGACTGAACTGCTTTAAACCAAATTCTTGTTGGCACTATATACTACTCATATAAGAAACCAAAACTAAGTTCTAGACAAAAAGATTGAACACCTCAACATCAGTGCTCGAATATATGAAAAGATCTTCTGTATCAATTGTCATTCTGTCAGCTCTATTCCCAATTTGTTCAACACTCTGGAAACAGAAGAACAATTTAACGATCAGAAAAGAAATTTAGTTAGAATAGCAGGAAGAAGGAACATTGAATACCTGACTAAGTATATATAAAGGGCTTAAACTAACTTTATGGTTGTTGGCAAATATAGAAAAATAACTTCAGACGGAACTGACTACCAGCACTGAAGGCCATCAAATAATTGGATTTCTTTTATAGTGTTACTGAACACCTATTTTCCATCATGGGCCTGTACAAAAATCTTTAAGAAACTTAACTGAAGAATTTTCTATTTATGCACATTTTGCTAGGTCCTATCTCTCTTCATAGAACTGCTTAGTACCAAAGTTGCTAGGATGCAATAGCAGTTCTTCTAGAATGAAACATATTGTGTTTGAATTATGTATTCAAAGTTGATAAGTACAATTAAGTTTTTGAATATGGGAATCGCAAAGAATAAGCTATAAATAAAGGTAAAAATGTTAAAAGATATCCCCATTCTTTACCAAAGTAATCAGAAATGGAAGGAACTCACCTCTTCACGAGCAACGTAAACAAGAGGAGCTGATCCACCAATTCCATGACCTTCTGCTATTATTGCTGCAATCTTTCATAAGATAGGATAACCTTAAAGTTACTATGGATAATTGATCAGTAATCAACTATTCAAGAAAAAGAGCATGTAAATTGTAAAATCTGACAACCTGCTACTAAAAACATATACCTGCAATAGTAGTGTACTCTTGCCAACACCAGGATCACCCCCAACTAAGATCAATGAACCTGGACAAAGGAAAAGGAAGCTAAAAAAGAATCTTCACGAAGAAATTAGCAATAATACGCTCCCCTAAATGAAAAGTATTAGGGACCAAATAAATGATGAAGAGACACATTGCAGAAAATGTGCATACAGCTAAATGCCAGTTCTAGTGCTAGACTTGAAAAGGAGTTAAGGAGGTTTCTCAGGAAGAAACTATATTCAGGTGATTCTTGTGTATATTACCTCTCCACAAATAGATTTCTTCAAGCTCACAGTTGGCCTTTTAAACGTTGCTGAAAATTTTCACCAACAATTAACAAACCTCTGACATCAGATATATAGAAAAGACAATGCTATATGTGTACATACAAGAATACGTTTCACTATTTCTCAATGGTAATATTAGGTGAGCTTCAGGAAGCTTGCACACATTCAGGCTATTGAATGGATCAAGACTCTAGAGATGATAATAGGTGTGCAAAATGTAAATCAATTTAGGGAGGAACTTCTGCATGTATAGTACTAAGGTTATCATCTCCATATTCAATCACATAGTCGCCCAAAACCACCCCACGAGGGACTTCTGCATGTATAGTACTAAGAACGTCGATGATTTCAAAGGATTGATGAAATTTTTCCCAATTAAGTTGCCTAGCAGGAACGATTTTTGATGGCTCGAGCATTAGGATGCTCAAGCTGTGCATGTTTCCGGAGTTCTTGATATTCTAGAAATTGAACAATTCAGTATAATTCAAAATCATATTCCGAATAGAACCATATTCTTGATAAAACTTCAACATGAGAAACCATATATGAACAACATATTTGTGAATGACCAATTATTTTCTCCAACACACTCTATATTCTTAATCTATACTGAGTTACTACTAAATTAACTCTCTATATATCAAAATTATTCATGATCTTTTCAATACACAATATATAATATTTTAAAACTAAAAGATTCATATGATGCATAACAAGAATATATTTCACATAATTTGATGGCAGTATGACACTAATGAACCAATAACTCACGGATACACCATAAATAACTAATTATATTCAAGTTTGATATAATCAAACACTTGAAAACATTTGTTTTTCATTCAAACAATATAAATATCATTAAAATGATTAAATTGTATGAGATACAATAGAACCATAATGTTTGTTAAAAGCGCATACAATTCCGGCATTTATCAGTACTGGCATACAATCCTCACGATATAAGCAACTAAGAGCAGCTAGTATACCTGTGCGATGAACCTAAGATCAGCTACATTTTCTACCACAGGAGCAGTAGATGTGCCACAGGGAACACATGTATCATTTGGCGCATTTTGACAAGGTTGAGTACAAGGCTGGTGACACATTGAAGCAAAAAAAGACCAAACAGTTGAGATATGTAGATACCCAAAAAATGAAAAGTACAAATTTGCAACCAGAAGCTTTACCTCTCCATTAGTTACATTGAGAGTATTAGAAGAACTCCCCATTCTGGCAACCTCAGACATTCTCTTTTTCTCTACAAATAGATTGATGCAATTAGCCAATCCCAAAAACTTAGGCTTCCACATACAAAAAAACAACAAACACAAATATTCTTGGCAAACTACCTGCATATAGCTGACGTCGCCTCCGGTTGATTTCTTCTTTGTGGGACGCATAATATTTACCATGGCGCTCATTATTTAGCTGCCTATTTACTGCAATAGTACATAGTATGAATGAAACAATAAAAGAAGTATAACAGTCCAATGATGTATTGTCCATAAAAACGATACCTGTTGATCGCGGGGTTCTTTCGGACGTAGACCGATCCATACTTAAGCATCAAGCATCCTAGATTAATTCTCTTGTAAGTATGTAAGTTTAACATGACAAGGTGCTTATAATAACAATGATCTTTACTCAAGCATATATTTCTTACGTACTCTAAATGTACCATACACGGTTGAAGGTTCTCAAAGAAAGAAGGATGGATAACTTTCTATCTACTGTGAACCTAAAAAATTTACATATGTATATGATATAAAATATTTTATAGTCAATTTGAAACATATCATCTCCAAGAAACAGGAATTAAAGTAGTAGATCTTTTAGCTCCTTATCGCCGTGGAGGAAAAATCGGACTATTCGGGGGAGCTGGAGTGGGTAAAACAGTACTCATTATGGAATTGATTAACAATATTGCCAAAGCTCATGGAGGTGTATCCGTATTTGGCGGAGTGGGTGAACGTACTCGTGAAGGAAACGATCTTTACATGGAAATGAAAGAATCTGGAGTTATTAATGAAGAAAATATTGCAGAATCGAAAAATGAAACGCATTCTTTATTAGGCAATCCAAGGTCATTAAACACTATAGACATCTAAAAGGAACAAATACCAAAAATCCTTATGAATCAAATCTTCAATCAACATATTGCTATTACCCCAGTAAACTGATCTGTTATACACACACCCAAAACAAAAGTAATCAGTTGTTTTCCACTGCTATCACCAATGATTCACTTACCTAAATGAAAGCACAAGAAATAAGAATGGAACTAATTCATATAAAATCATATAAAAACTCCAGCTTTCGATCAATCCAGATTAACCCGATAACTCAACAATCAGTTAACAACAGATAATTGAACTAATTCAAATAATCAATTAGACAACAGATCAGGAACATGCAAAAACGGTCGGACCAACAAACACAAAAAATCGAAGAACCCTAAATTTGGACAACAAAGAGAGATAGAGCAAATACCTCGTAGACAAATACAGACCCAGGGTAGCAACAATCTAACAACTAAGAGAAGAAGATGAAGAAGAGGTAAGAAGCACAGTGAGAAGCCACAAATTTTTCGAGAATGTCTCCTTTTTGAAAGAGTGAGGCCTAATAAAACAGTAGATAAAAAAAAGGAATAAAAACAGAAGAATAAACAAATGTAACAGTGGGGTTAAAAAAAGAAAGAAAAAGATAATCATGGTCAAAAAAAGAAAGTAACAAAATACCAAGGGGTAGAAAAAGTAATAAATTCAGCATACGCCGTACAAGCATACGATGCACACACCAAGGTACAAACGCATACTGCACGACCTGAGAATGACCAACGTACAATACCCAATGCACATGGTACAACATTGCAATGCAGCGTGTGAAAGATTGTTGTCCACCTGAATTTGCGCGCGTAGACCAGCTGCTGAGTACAACATATGATGCACACCGTACAACCATGCAATGCAGCAGACGCGCCTCAACAAGTTAGACGAAACGCGTGCAGCACACGCGCCTAGCAGAGACAGAGCGCGTGTACTGCATGCGCATTGTCCTTTAGAAAAGTACAAAGACTCTTGATACTGCAAAGTAACACTAATTGGTAATATCCATATCAATCAAGAGTCTTTGTACTTTTCTAAAGGACAATGCGCATGCAGTACACGCGCTCTGTCTCTGCTAGGCGCGTGTGCTGCACGCGTTTCGTCTAACTTGTTGAGGCGCGTCTGCTGCATTGCATGGTTGTACGGTGTGCATCATATGTTGTACTCAGCAGCTGGTCTACGCGCGCAAATTCAGGTGGACAACAATCTTTCACACGCTGCATTGCAATGTTGTACCATGTGCATTGGGTATTGTACGTTGGTCATTCTCAGGTCGTGCAGTATGCGTTTGTACCTTGGTGTGTGCATCGTATGCTTGTACGGCGTATGCTGAATTTATTACTTTTTCTACCCCTTGGTATTTTGTTACTTTCTTTTTTTGACCATGATTATCTTTTTCTTTCTTTTTTTAACCCCACTGTTACATTTGTTTATTCTTCTGTTTTTATTATGAAGATTTTATGTAACCTTTTTCTCTTTAAGCTAGCCACCTTGAAGGTGGTATTGAGTTTACGAGGAAAATAATTTGTCTCATATCTCGTTTTAACTTCATTTGTTAGTAGTTTTTATTTTTATTATTTATGGTAGTATTATATTTATATTTTCATCGCTAATAATTTGTCTCATCTCTAGTGCTAGTTAATCTTTAAGAGCAATTTTTCATTTAGATATACATTAAAGTGGACTTCTTAATCTTTTAGTTGTCCTTCATCTTATATATGGATTTAAGCAATTAACTATAACAAGTACCCCATTTTCACAATTAACAAATTGAACAACAACATTTAACAAGCAAGGTCATCAATTAACAAGACCACTTACATAGTACACAACAAATATTAAGAGAAAGGAATAATAACACAAAATTAAGAACACAAGAACTTGTTACATTTTACAAAAATTGCGTATTAGCTAGTCAAATTAGCATGGTTCTTGCACCTCATTCTTCGAATTCCTATTCGAAGGTTGCATATTATCGAACCTCCTACATCGTACAGTTTGTTTACACTTCACTCTCGAGTCTTGACGTATCCTAGCCAAATCAAAAGCCAAGAGTATCAATAATTCCAAGAACCACATCACAAATATGCTTGAAGCCCTCTTCTCTTGTTGCAAGCTGAGGTGGATAAGGCACTCCATGAGACCTCTTGAAAGCATTATGACAAGAGTTTGGATAATCAGCAGCAGCCATAACATGCATGTAAGCATAATCATAAACTTGAGAACTCAAATCTTGAAGAGAAGATTCAAGTGCTTCTTTTGCAAAACCATATTTATTGGCACATTCCTTTAGGATTTTCTTGATGGATGTCACATTTTTTGTGGAATTTATTAGTGCTTGAGAAGATAAGTAAGAATGTGTTGAAGTTGCATTTGTTATTGCAATATTTACCATAATTATTGCTAAGCCTTTTGGGTCTTGTTTGAAGCTTGTGGAGTTTGCTTTGAGTGATGATACACAAAGGTCATAGTATTTTGTGTTTTTACATGTTGTTGAGATTAGATCATTGTCTCCATGGACAAATGAAATTGTGAGTATTGAGAGGAGGAAAAAGAGAGAAGAAATCATAATAGGAAATTTTCTTGGTGAAGAAGGAAATTAATGAGAGAAAGAGAATAGTGTTGATTGTAGAAACACCTTACTTACAATATATTTAAGTGTAGTGTGGGGGTGGGGATCTAGTGTGAATTACAATTGCCATACTTATTCTATTCTTAAAAAAGTCATGAATTTGTACAAATGACTTGGTATTTGACTCGAGTTTTTGTCTTGAGATCTTTGGTTCAACTCTTGTTGAATACGTTTACATTATTGTTATTTATAGTAGCACCTTAGTTGCTATATATCAATTTCTATATTAATTGTTTGTAATATTTTTTGATTTCTATATTTATTAATTGTAATTATACTGTTCATTTACTAATCGCTCAAGTTGTAAACTTGATATATTATTTTATGTTTAATATATCAAAATATATTATTTTATATAACTTAATATAGTGGTTTATACAATTAATCAAAATATCAAAATTTCTCAATTATGATTATTAAAATATTGAAATTGAATGCTCCATAATTGTTTAGAAACAAAGGGAATATATTCTTCTTATAAACGCAAAAGAATATTATGTTGACAAATTTTGTACAAGAGAAAAACATTTCACACTATAGGAAACCGATTGGAAACGAATTTTCTGGCATATGTCATTTCAATTTTAGCTCAAGTCAGTTCACTCTACAAGAATGTGACAAATTCCTTTATTTCAACTAAATTTGCATATAATATGATACTATAGTCTAATGATTTTTTATTTCAGCTATGAAAATGACACTTAATTTATATAAAATAGGACAAAAAGTATTAATAAAGAGATAACAATAGTAATATTATTATAAAAATCTATAGTGGAACTCCCATTACCTTTAGGTAAAATTGGAGTTGGATAAATAATTTTATCTTTAAAAATAACATCTTTGCATAAAGAAATCTGTTTTTTTATCCTCAAAATAGGTCCAATTTTAATTTTCTTGAAAATGATAGAAATCCACCGGCAATATGAACTCATTTGATGGTTCATGTGCATTTATTCTTACATAATCAATAGTCCAACTTGGTTCCAACCAAATCACCTTGGTGGCATTGACTTTTAAATTATTGATAAATGATTAATTTGGTCTATATTGTTTTCTAATCAATTAAATATGGGACTGAAGTTTTAATATAAATAGTATAATTTTTTTTGCCGATATCGAATATTAGAAGAACTAACAAAAAAATATTATATTAAACTGTAAATTCTTAATTGTATAATTAGAGGTGACAACACTATTTTACAAGGTGGCCAAATGCCAAAAGGTGATCACGGGTCAACAGAGTAAAGGTACAATGATTTTGTGTCACAGATGTTTGATTCATAATAATAATATTATTTATTAATTATTAATATATATTGAATATCTCTAGTTTTTTATTCACACCTCACTTTACAAAATGCAACACAAATTTGACTAGTGTCATCGATGTAATACTGCATTACACTTGGGTCACAATCATTAACTTAAACTAATCCAAAAACACAGTTGAATTTTGATATTGGTTGAATAGTAAACTTGTGTCCAGTTTGATTTACTTGAAATGTAATCAGTGTTGTAAAATCATAATTAATGTACGTGTTGGATAAAAAGAGGTTGATCCAAATTTGACATTTCATGTGGTGTGTCAAGATGGAGGGAAAATGGGGAAGCTTGAAAGAAAGAAAAGTTGTGAACAAATGGGTTATTACAATTTTGGTGAGGTTTCTTCCGTGTCGGTGTAAATCTTGGAATGAGCTTGGGAAAATGATGATTAGTGCACTTTAGTGAAAAACTATTACACAAGCTCTTTTTCTCATTTTGAATTGGACAACAAAAATTTCCGAGAGCCCCATACTTTCTGTGATTGCTTCTTCTTTTGTCAGGGCAGTGTTACTAAAGCCGAGTATTGGTCATTGTATCATAGGAAACAATCAGTTTCAAGTGTTCTGAAGCACAAAATGGGAAGACACGGAATTAGTTTTTAAAAAAGTGTGTTGATTGTGATTTGTATGTGTTATTTCTTTCTGTTTGTCGACTCCATATATGCGAGAAAAAATTATTCGAGCAGATAAAATTTTATGAAAGTTTTCATGAGCAGTTGGAAGTAAACCCGTGAGGACCCTCAATCATGAGCCTAGACTTTGTTATTATCACCAAAGGTAAGATCAATACTGTGGACAGGGCCGGCCCAACAGGATATAGGACCGGTGCAATCGCGTCCCCTAGTAGCCAGTAGGGTCCCCAAAACATTAAAAATTACTACATATATTTATATTTAAGTCCAGCTCAATATTAAAGTTATGATGGATTTATCGTTAATCTTATAACATTGACGGTCAAAGTTCAACATACAAAAATAAAACGTCTTCTATTTAATTTGGAGATCTTATGTTTTAGGACATGATTCACAATTGGGGAAACGAAAAGTGGATGAGTTGGTATATTTAGGTTGATTAACTAAAGGAGTCCATTCTTTTATAGATGAATTTCTTATTGATATTCTTGCATGTGGATTTTTAGAGGATTTCTTAAGATGACTTCGACTCTATAATCAAACGCTCCAAGGAGTAATTCCAATCAACATAATAGTATAATGGTACTAGTTTTGTGATACAGGTGAAAATTTCCATTTATTTGTTTATAGTGAAGTTAAAGTTATTTGTTCCTCTAAATTCAGTTGGGAGTTTTATTTCCTATATTAGTTGAAGCAATAGCCATTTGAGATTTTGTCATAAAAAAAAACAATCATTGGCTAGTGGCTACTACACACCAAACAATTATGAGATCTCTTATAAAATTTTCAATATTTCAGGCTTTTTATAAATGATCTCATACCAATAAAGTGAATGCCATTTTTGTTAAATTTTGAAGCATCCCTCTGCAAAGGGTACTTGAATTGTGTAGGAATGAGTTAACCTACCCCTCAGGCAACCTCATTACTAACAACAGCCTGTCTCATTAAAACTATGTCCTCATTGGCAAACCATAATTCTGAAAGGTCCTTATGCTTCCATCATAACTAGCTGCAACTATTGCAAGGCCCCATGTAGTTGATAAACCTTCACAGTTGTCTTTCAAGTGTTGATGGAGACAACAATCACCACTGTTCGAATACGTGAGATCGTTTTCGTAAGGCAGCTCGAATGAAGGAAGTTGCTCCTCTGGCCACGTTGCGAATCGCCTGGACGAGCTGTCCATGGAGAACCAATCCGCAAAGGAAAACCGTTCTGGTTCCCTTAATGACGTGGAGGCGTTGACTAGGTCGTCTTGGTTTGTTTTGCAAGAGCAGACTCTACGGCTATCTGTATCTTCTGCTTGGAAACCTGACCAAGGGATAGCGACTGAGATGGCATCCGAGAAGAAATGCTCACAGGTTCGTGAGGATTTCACATGTCCGCTTGGTTGAATCTGTATTTCGTCGTAGTCCCAGAGGTAGATACGAGAATCACCCCCGACAGATATGATATGTTTGCCTGTTGAAGCAAATGAAGCGGACATCTGACTTCCTGATCTCCCGAGACCTTTATACTTCTTCACAACCTCAGTCCCATCAAGTATGCGAATCTTGGAATCCTCAGAAGTAATCATAACTCTACTTGTGTAATTATCTACAAACTGGACAGAAGATCATCAAAACGTTATGATGCACTTCAAGTTTAAAACGAGCATCTTCTAAGCATAGTTAGGTAGTAATGTTAATACCTGAATGCCGGTAACCCTAATGCCAGTGGACTTCCTCTTCTTACGAATCTGATATTTTAAAGTTAATGAAGATTCACTACCTGAAAAATGAGAGGAACCGTTAACAACACATTTGGAAGTCCATGTTAGCTACTAATTAATTGGTGGCGCAGGTGAGATAGACTCACCCAATAATCCATAGATGCGACAAGAACCGGATATAGAACCCACTGCAAAACCCTGTTAGCAAAGCACACTTTCATTAGACTGTGCAATGCTATTGAATCTTCAATTTTGGAAAGAACAATGTGCTAAAACAAATAGAGGGGTCGAACAAACCTTGGCATCAGGCTGGTAACATAATGCGGTGATTATGTCATGCACATCTGTCCAGTTCACTACACGCTTCTCTTGCACTCCCCAAATTCTAACTTTACCATCTATACAGCCAGTGATGAAGTAATTTTCATCGACCGGGTTAAATTGTATGCAAGTGACTGGTTGAAGCACAATCGGAAAGAAGAACCAATAATAGTATTAGAACCGGTGAAAGGTCAATGAAGTAATAAAAAAGAACGGACGCGTAACAAATTACTATGATTTACAAAGAGCAGCGTACCATAATTATTGTGTTTGAAAACTCCCATACATTTATTGGAACCAAGTTGCCAGTGTCGAACTGTACTATCCCTAGATGACGACAGAAGAAGCTGTGGAAATTTCGATATTATATTAAAAAACTAATTTAAAAGTAAACATCATTGAGAGTACACAATGTTTAGCAACACTCACATTGGATGAAGACCAAGCAAGGTCAATGACATCACTGCGGTGACCATGAAACTCATGCAATGGGGACTCTTCAATTTGCATTACTTTCTCAGGAATAATAATGGCTGGATCGAACTTCTGTTTCGATCTGAAACTTGATTTCCAATCTGTGTTAAGATCAAGGATATGGCGATCAGTAAGTCTAACTCTCCATACCCTCACCACTCCGTCTTCACCACCGCTTGCAAGAAATTGACCATCAGGACTAAACTTCATCGTCCAAATAAGTCCCTTGTGAGCACTGATATGTTGTTCGGCATAGACAGCCGTGAGTTCCTTGTAATGCTTCCTATTTTGTTGAACCTCAACTCTAGTGATATCATCTTCAATAACTGCTCCTTTTGTTACATGACATGCATGACGCTTTTTTATATTCCTCAATTGGCGAGCAAAAGGCTTCCACCACTTCGACATTTTCGTCTTCGAGGCAGCCACCTTTTTGCGCTCACCAACGACATAGCTATTGTGCTCTTCACTTGAGATGGTAGACGCATCACTGCATAGTTCAACTGCCACATTAACCTGATCAAGGGGGAACCTTTCCTCGAAAGGGAAAGATTGCTCAGCATTTTCATTTTCAGGACCACTGCAAGAATTATGCACATCTTCACAATCAAACTCATCATCCGTACATTTTGCTTCTCCATTGAAGTCTCTTTCCAGACAAACAGAACTTTCCCCCGCCATCACGGAAGATGAAGCAGGCACTGCTCCACTACATTCCCCCATTCTATGAAATTCAACCATCCCCATTTTGTAGAAAAATCCATTACGACGTTCCTGCACACTCCGCGGATCATTCATCCATAGTTCATACCTCAAATCATCTTCAGCACCAAAAGACCCCTCGGACGACAAATTATCTACACAATCAAGGAAGCACTCCCCTCCCTCGTCAAGAGTCTGCATATCTCAACAGAATTTTAGAACAGAACAAATTCTACATCAACAACCTTTAACTTCCTCAAGAAACCCCTAATAACTCAAAATTCAACACCTCTTCAACATGTACACTCATCAAATGTTATCTCACTGCCAACCTCTTGCTCACTGAAAGAACAAATAATTTGATTTCAACAAAAAGAATGAAAGTTCTCAAAACATTTAGCACTAGTTAAACAACTACAATTGTCTTAGTACGAGGTATCAATTTCCCCAATCCCACAAAATCAGCAAAGACCAACTCGAATTCACACACATTGTAATTTGTTCAACAAAATTAATAAATTAATCCGACTCTATTCAATGTAACCAAAACCAATTATAGCCCTTTAGCAAAATAATATATTATCAATAATAACACATTGGGAATATGAAGATTCCATATCAAGCAATATTCAAATCCAACAGTATCACCGCCCTCTCCTCTGATTGAGGCCTCTGTATCATTTCATCAAGTCAAACTCAAACCATCAACATTAAACAAATGTCACAAACCAACTAAAACCATTAACAGAAAGCAAATGTAACTCAAAGCAATAACATTAAACAAATGCAACTCAAACAATTAATATTAAACAAATGTAAGAAACCATTAACATAAAAAATGTAATAAAGAAAAGTTGTTGAGTCAAACCTTAAGTCCCACATTCTCTGTATATTGGGTTGGGATACTAAATGTTTTGCAAAAAAAGCAAAGCTAAATCAAGAACAGCAACAATGAATATGCCTTGTATAGTACCACAGCCTTGTTTGACCCGACAATAGTAAATTTGCAAACTTTCCTGTTTTATTACACAAACTCAGAAAATTCTGGTACTGTGGTCTGAATCTAAACACGTCAAACGAAAACACAACCAAATGGGTTGTTCTTGTTAACATAAATAGAGAGGGGGAATTTAACAAGTGGGGTTCTTGAAAAATGGTGGATTAAATCATTTAGCAGTAAAAATGTAAACTTTAACAAGTGGGATTCTTGAAAATTGTGGATTTATATCATTAGCAGTAAAAATACTTTTTTAGGTTCTTGAAAATTGTGGACTTATAACATTAAACTTTAACGTTAAGTCTAGTAGCATATACTTTCGAGTTGGAACTTTTTAGTATGATAAAAGTCAACTTTTAATAAAACGAAAACGAAATATTTTACAGTAAAATGTAAACTTTTTTCGAGGGTTCTTGATAATTGAGGATTTAAAGCAATAAAAGTGTGAACTTTTTTTGGGTTCTTGAAAGTAGTGGATTAAAAAACATATAGCAGTAAAAAAAAAATGGGTTCTTGAAAATTGTGGATTTAAAATAATGTAGCAGTAAAAATGCAAAGATTTGGAGAGGGGGGAGACAATACACACGAACGGCGTAATGACAACAAAAAGAGGAACATAAAAGTATGAAACAGATGAAATCCAGAGGACATCTACATAGGGATACAGTACACTGTTGAGCCTATGTTGTGTTTCTTCGTTGGATTGACAGAACATTAGTAGCCTGCATATGTTTTTTTTCGATTTCAAAATATTTTATTTTGTTTCAGGTCTAGTATGATGTGTTAAAATTGTTTCACGAGTTCGAATTTTCTTAAATCTAATTCTAAATACAACATTAGCAAATAAGCAATGTTACTAAATGTAACGGTCGATATGTTTTTACATTTTGATACTCGTGAAAAATTGATCAAGTTTTAATACTAATAATTGACTAAATTCAAATTCAAATGTGAGGATATCATTTCTAACGTTTTCATTGACTTTAGTATAAAATATTATTACTTCGATATAATTTAAATGTATATACTGTTTATCGCATTATACAGAGTAATTTATTGATTTTGAAATATTAAAAATTAATGAAGGAATTGTAGACATAGGTACTAGGTAGTAGTATTAAAATTGTTTATTTATTTTGTGTTAATATTGTTCTGTTTTGCTGTCTGAGCTGCCGGTGGGCTGTTTGTACTTTGATAATAGGGAAATAAATTTATTTTATGTCGATTCTCATATGGGTACCACCAAGATAAATCCAAGGCAACTAATATTTTATGAGATTGCAATATTGCATGGGATCGGGTAATAAATTAATTTTTGGTTCAAATGTCATGTACCATAATAAAATTTCAAAAGACAATATATCCTCCAAATGGAAATACTGGATTCATTCAATGCAAATTAAATATAAAATTCCACTTTGCTTAATTTTAGTACTGTATATTGAGTCTTCCATATCATGTTGTGTTTAATGTGCTAGTCGTTACGAGAGAAAAAAATAAAAGAAAAAGTATAAATCATTTTTATCGTAATTAATTGAATAGTCAGATTGAAATAGCTCTTGCTATGGATCAAAATATTTCAAATTAAAACTCATCTTATCGTTAATTATAAAAAATAGAAGTTACTTTTATTATCATAAAAATATCTCATTAGTTAGTAAATAACCTTTATCATTGGAGATTCGGTTTATGATAAAATACAAATTGATCCAAAATGATGAAATAGAAGCTTCAAACAACAAAAGTTGGAGCAATGATTCATTATTGTAGTACAAAGTTTTACATTGTTGGATTTTTCCTTATTTTTTAAATTTACCTGGACCAGTGGACCATTACTAAACGTTATGAAGGAACGTACAAACGGAGAAAATACAATTAAAGATTATATATGTATGTATATATTTGTAAACGATGAGGTAAGTTTCGATTCAGGACCTTCTGGTCACTAGTAAGAGTTTTTTCCACTAGCCCATTCGCTTAAAGATTATATCACTGAAAAGCTATAAACATATCGGATAACAATATTGGTATTGATATAATCTGATTTTTAATAATCAAAAGTTATTAGATTGATAGATTTTGCATTATTACTTTAATACACACATAATAAATGTCGATGATGCTTTTTATGTAAAAGAAATAAAGGATCACATAAACTAATTCGAGATACTATAAAATATTAAAGATATAAAATGTAAGGAATATGTAATACTCCACTTTTGGAAAAATGAATTAGAGTTTTATTAAAACCAAGACGAATAGACGATGACTCCCTTCACTCCCGCACCGATCCCTTCATTAATGTCACCGATGTACCTAATTTTAATTTTAATTATCGTATTAATTATATTGTAACAAAACTTTCGTGTAGAAACTTGAGTCAAATACCACTGATAGACTATACAAAAATGTCGAGTCTTTTGGGATATTATAGTGTGAAACCATCACACAAATGACTTTGACGCACCCCTATCCCGAAGTACAAGCAAGAAATATATATATCGCAATATGTGTCTCAACTGATCAAAGTACTAAAACTTTAGTTTTGACCACTTTGCTGCAAGATTCTCTCTAAATGAGAGTCACATCAAGTAACGGATTTAGGTGTATAAAATTGTCATAATTTTCAAAATGCCTGTTCAAATCACTTAAATATATTCAAATATAATTTTAAATGCTAATTTTTACATTAATTTTTTATTTATACATATACAATTTTTTTTGGGCAGAATTAAAACATATCAAACTAAAAATATTTAATATAACAGACATTCAAAAAAATGTGTTTATAGAGTGAACAATGGCGAACCTAAACAGGTTCTCTACTGATAACATTCACACTATAAAAATAACCAGTATGTCCCGGACTTCGCAGGTGTTATTAATAGCACCATTAGTTGGCGTCACGGCTAACCAAATCGATGAAAGACTGAGGCCTATATGAGCTGTTTGGGCTCACTATAGCAGTGTTTTTCTACTTATGTTCATGTCCCTTTCTACACACTACCAATATTTAATTATCGGCCTCACTCATTATGGCAATAAATTCATTGTTGCTTCTCACCCTTTCCAAAAATTATTGGTCCATGCATCATATGCATGTACATTTTAAATTCGGAAAATATTAATAGCTATGTATCATAATTCCAACTATTTTATATCCCTTTATAATATCTATATATAAAGTTTTAACTAATGACGATAGGTAGTATTCGTTTGGAAAACATTACACTATAATTAATCATGTCGTAATATTGAAATCTTCGATGAATTTATAATACTTCGATATGTAATATCTCTAATAATCTGTAAATTAATCTAGAAAACCGATAAATTTACGCGAAGACAAGAAGTAACTATATGCATCATATTGTTTGCCATTTGGCTTACGCTTTGCAATTTTACATACATGTATTAAAAGGTGTGATCGTACCAACACTAATACGAAAATTCTCACTAAGATATTAAAGTTGAGTGCGTGCATGTATTTGATAGAGAGTAGTACTATCACAAGCAAGTCCTTGAAAGTCTTTGCATTATACCACCAAAATAAAATAAAAAGTGTATACTCCAATTGAATTTTCATGTCACGATTGAGTTGAACCAATTTTGCCTTTTTGCTATGTTCAATAGTTGTGTAATATCATTTGACTCCAGACAAGAATGCATGAGGATTATTAGGATGATGATTTTATTATTTATCTCTTCGCAACGGACTCAGTACCTATTACCTAATACTCCGTAATAGGTAGATTAATCCATTAATAAAGCTGAAATGATGGATCAAGAATTGGTCAGACTATTGAAACGGACTTACCACGTGGGCCTTTAACAGATGGAACCCCTTAAACGTTCGGCCCATTACTCATCTTCGGTCCTGGCCTCCTGGGGCCTTTTGAAATCGAAATAAGGCTCGACAACTTTTAAAATAGGTGAGAGGCCTTTTATCCATTATCACATAATCCATTTTGTAATGGTCAAATTATATTATTTCATTTTTTTAAAGGATTTTTTTATATAAATTTTTGGGTCAAATTTTGAAAAGTTTGATCATAAATTTTCATTAGTTAGATTCGCTCTAATATATATTTTTGAATTATCAATATTTTATAATTAATTAAATGTATTTACGTTTTAAATCGTATCTCGATGTTCGTTAAAAGTCAAACGATCCTTAAAAAAGGGACGGACCGAGTATATTCGAACATTAAAATTTGAATAATTAATTGGACAATTTTTATTATTATAGTTCCCTCCCACTATTATCACAAGTCTCACATCCATTTTGGAATTGGCTTCTATGTTCTCTCCCTTTAGATAAAGTATGCATTGCCATGTCCCTTTCCCTTCCTATATCTTGATTTGACCTCCATGGCATTTTCAAATAAAAATGTGGACAAGGTTGCATACCATATCAAAAATATACATAATCTAAATGAGATACTCCCAACATATATAAAAGGTCAAATTATGTCATCAACTATACATATATATAGGTGATCTCGTATAGCCTAGTGAATAAAGGCTAGTGACCAGAAGGTTTTGGATTCGAAACTCACCTCATCGCTAATTTACAGAAAAAAAAATGATGCTTTTTCATCCCAAAAATATGTATATAATAATTAGTAAATTTATAGTTGAGACTTTGATGATACAGTTAAGCTATCATCTCATCAAATCAATAACTTAATCAACTTTGCAAAAATATGTATCTAATAATTAGTAAATTTACTTAATTAGTAAATTTATGATGTTCATTATATTTAAATGAACTAAAAGACATGAGGAATATAATACTTGACTTATCATAATTGGAAATGACGAAATGTCATTAATCAATCGAACACTTTTGCAGGACTCCACATGAAAGTAATTTCTAATTTACTTATGGGATCCAGTGAACACTTATATAGGTTAAGATGAACCTTCATTTCGCAAAATAAAGTGTAGGTCCGTATTAATGTCCGATCTCATCGTCTCACAATTAACTTATGGCTGTCCATTGACATCTTATTATTGAGATGTCGTAGTCGATAATCGGTGACACAGATTAATTATCAAGTAATAATCGATGAATCAATAATCTAATAATAACATATAAAAATTTGGTTCTCCACTTCTCGTTGAAGACAATTTTGTCTCAATATTAATTTAAGATATGATGATTGTAACGATATATCAACGAAATATAAATGAGCCATGCATTTGTTCCAATTTCTACCAAATAAAGAAGCATGAGTATTATTGATGAGTTGCACGTTCACTTTGGGGTTGGCGAGATGAGTTGCTTTGTCCCACAACTCTTGGAGTATTACTTCTCTATTATCATCTTTGAAGATGATTTATTTGAAGACTGGTCATAGAATTCAAACAAGCATTATTCCCACATTGGATTTTGGGCACCTTTTGGATGTTGAAACTTCAAAGTATAGAATTATAGAAGTTCGGTTTTATGGTTCTAAGAATTTTCTTGGTCACATGCTGTTACTAAATCAATCTCAATTATTGGATTATTAATTGGATTGTTAATTTTTAATCAATTTTAGATCTAATCATGGTTAGTATTTTATTGGGCAATTTTGGCAATAATCCACTAGAGTTAGCCACTTGTGAAATATCACTTTTGTGTATTATCCAAAGAAAAAAAAAAAATATATATATATATAATACTTTAAGTGCATATCAAAACTAAGGACGATGTTTCAAAATGTGTTAATACTTTTATTTGTTATTAGATATTGATTTTGGGTACGGTTATAAAATTATATATAGTGAAAATTTCAAAAATACATCAACATATATGTTTTATCTTGTGCAAAGCATTCACATAAATACATAAATAAATATATATATAGGACCGAAACAATCAGTCCGTGTGTTAAGTATTTAAATTATAAAGTCTAGTTGAAAATAATCACATGCCACCTGCAGATTATTGAGCGATCGAAAGCTTAGGACAATCAAGAGTATGAACTAGATCAACCTCTTGAGGGGGGAGGGGCCGCATGAACCTATTTTCTCTCAACCAAAAGGAATTGGACAATTTGTATCAATTCATATCCGCACGAACGAACATTTGACAGATAGATCTTAATCTATTGCAATACATTACAATCAATTAAGTGACAAAAAAGAAAATCAACAATATGCACCAAATTAAACTATACAAAATAGAAGGAGGCTCATCAAGTTCACAAGTAAATGGTCTTTGTATAGTTGCATGTGTTGGAGGTTATCCCAACCGTGCACCCCAACAATATTACTAGTACCTAATAAGTTGGGCAGGTGGCCACTCAATTTACAAGCTACTATCGATACCATTTTCGTTTCAATATTTTATTGATAATAATTGATATTTATAATATAGTAAAGACACCCATATTTATAAATAATATGGGTCAGTCACCCATTAACCTAACATTAGATATCAAGATTTGAATCACTAACTTTTATTTACACACGAATGTCTAACCACTAAATTACTCATTCGATTATACATGTTAAATATGAAACAACTAACTTGGCCCTTGATTGGTGTTGAAAATACCACATCAATCAATTAAACATAAACCTAACCATAATATCAACTGATGAGGCATTTCATTCCATACCATTATACATTACCCCACCCCAACCCCTCACTTTTATTATTGATTTATTTCTTTAGTAATCTTTCAAATCCATTCATTTTCCCTCCTTTAAATTATTAGACTTAAAAAGGTCTCATAAAAACAATATAAAACCAGAAAATCTTTTGTGACAGGAGACCGGCAATCGTTACTCGTAGAGTGTACACTGCATAAATCATGGATAACGCAATACATAAAAAACCTGTAAATATATTTCTATTCTCCTTGTATATAACCATTAAATGAACCCATTGCTAAGTCCCTTTCGAAAAAGACTTCTTCAACTTCCCTTTCACCTTTGGGAGCTTCTATTATTTAGTCACCACTTCAAAACTAGTACTTCACCCCCCCCCCCCCTCAACTTTCTTTTATACACTTAAATTTATGCATGTCACACTATTCCATAAATAGAATTCATTTGTTTTGCACCCCAAAACTCAAAAAACAAAGCATATTTCTCAACAAACAGAGCATACTACTGAAGAAACAGAGAATATTAGGTTGTTCTTGTATCAAATAGTGAAGAAATGAGTGGTAAGAGAAGGCATATAGTTATAGTTTTGTGTTTGTTGGTTGTGTTTGGTTTGATTTTGAGCCATTGTGATGGTTCAAGAAACTCAAAAGTGTTAAACTGGAAGCCAAATTATGAGAAACATGAAGGTGGGCAGTTCTTGAATTGCATGCCTAAAAGGGTGATACCAACTTCTGGTCCTTCAAGAAAACACAATAGCATTGGCCTTCAAACTTGGAGATTACCTTGATCACCACCCTTTAATGGTGCCTAGATTTATTTTTATTTTATTGACTTCGGGTTGGGGTAGGTGTGGAGGTGGAGGTGGAGGTGGAGGTGGAGGTGGAGGTGGAGGTAGGGTTGTAGATTCGGATTTCAAATCATTCGTCTCAATTTATATCTAAAATCGTTTTAGGAGGACGCATGTCGAAGTGTTGTAGTATGTTAAAGATGGTAGGTGCATGGGAGCAAATATTTTTGTAAAACAAAAAAACACATTTGAGTTGTTATGTTTTCATTGATGTGTCATAAATTGATACATCGCACGAGCCATAGTATGTAAAATTTAGGGATGGTTTATGTGCAAAAGAAAAGAATGTTAATATATATAGTTATTCAAAATGGTGATTTTGTTATTTTTTTGAGATATTTCTCCATGTTCATGAGGAGGAAAAAGGAAGATGGTACTATGGTAGTAGATTAGTTAAATCAAGGTTTTTTGGTGTGGGAGATGATTGTAGGAAACATGTTGGGTTAATGATATTCTTAATTTACTTTTGTTTCTTCAATTCCTTTTTTGTTGTTACATCCCCTAATGTTTATTTTGGGAAATTGTTGTAGGTATATATGCAAATGTAAATATATAGTTACTTTAATTTGTGTAGGAATTCCTACCATGTACAACATTTTTGTAGTAATTTTGTTATGTATTATGTTTTGATTGATAATATCATAATATATTGTGTGTTGATAATATTGATAGTTATGATATAATCATTCAAAATGGTCTTATGAGTTTTATACACGTATATTGAGCAAATGATTTTTGAAAAGTGTGTAACTGTCACATTAACCGTTCTCGATCGGTACCACGATACACTATTTATTTGATTCCTATACACGGTTCATGAATCATGCAGGGGCGACTAAGACATGATATAAAAACTCTTTTAAAGTTGGTTTAAGTAAAGCTCTCAAAAGGTTATTAAAACAGATATAGATGTAAAATATGCATATTAGGGAATAAAATTTAATTCACGGGTGTTACACAAATTTATATTGCTAAATCTAGGATGAGGCCTTAGTGTCACAAATTGAACACTTAGATAGCGTTTTATAAGAATTATCTATAAGTGATATGCCTAGATATCAATACTAAGTGATAGATAAGCTTAAATCGCTACTTAAACCTAAAAACAAGTGACATATATGTACTGAAATCTATAGTAGTGTGAATTGTTATTTATGTAATTACACTTTTTCATGTATCAAATTTCAATAATAAGACAACAGAAGACGAGAGATTAATGATGGCGAGTATATAATAAATAATGTTCGCCGTTGTGTGAAACGTCAATGAATTTGAATCGAGAAGACTGCTATTACTACTGTACCAAAACCATTTTTAAGGATGGATTCCAACAAACATTCTCAGTCTTGGTGGAAGAATATCTTCAAAGGATCCAGTTCACAATCCAGTGAAATTCATAATATTTTGTACATTGGATTCTCAAATTAGGAGGAAAAGCTGAAAGGGGAGCTAAAACCATGCGTGATCATTATGTTAAGAACTCATTTTTTTTTTCTTATGATTTCATTGTTTCACATCATTCAAATCAAATGATCTCAAAGGTAACAGAACACATAGTTAAGCGCATAGTCTAGTGGAAAAGATTCTTGCTAATGACTAGAAGGTCTTGGTTCGAAACTCAACTCATTGCTAATTATATATATATATATAAGGTAATACAGCACAGGAGGTCGTGGTGATGCACTTTCTTTGTCTATGTGATTACACATAATCTTCTACGCTTCCAAGAATTCGTACAAGAAAGCAACACCAAGTGCTCACATAATGTACACATCCGAGCACATATGATTATTTAGAACCAAAACAGGGGTATCGAAGTCTTGACTTTCCTGCTCGTGGACGGACAAGAGCAGAATATGGGAACTAGAAATATGGAGAGAAGTCGCGTCATGGAATCGAGGTGAGGCTGTCAAGATAGGACTCTTGACAAGCAATGCTAACTCGAACATTCAGACCGAGTGGCATTGAAACATGCCAAATAAATATAACTGGAAGTGGAAGCACTTTCGGAAAAGAAAATGAACCTATAAAATTATCTTTTTTAATTCATATCTTTGATTGAGCACTTGTGCAGAAAATGTACTGCAAAAACAATGATGCCGTACCTCTTCAAACGTTTTGAACCGCGAAAGCAAAATTAGAGGAAAAAAGTGTCCAGAATCTAAGTCAGAATTGAAAAGGAAATAGATATGAACTGCTAATCTAAGTAGAGGCCTTAGTGGATGACTTCTTCGAACCACCTGGTTTCTTATCGGCATCAGCTGCCTTCTTTTTGTCCTTCCTCTCCCGCTTCTTCAATGCAGTCATTCGAGCCTTTAAGATGGTGGCATATGAAGCTTGAAACCGTTGGTGATCTTTCTGCCCAACCTATTAGATCAACGAAATATATTAAATTGAGTCATCTTAGCTGAACTCTTTTGATGCTGAATCTAAAAGTATATGACTGACTCATAGATGCACTAAATAGGTAGCTTCTTCTAGACAAAACAAAACAGACAGAGCACGAAATAGGTAGCTTCCTCAATGTAAAAATCAATTTTAGGTTAAATAGATTCGCAATTGATAAATGCTGTTAGGGATCAAAGATTAGCAAATATGTAACAGTCAATTAGTAAGCATGTTCCAAGTGTCCAAGGGTAAAGAATAATATCTCAATCTTCAATCTAACAAGTCAAACTTACTGATCAAACTTTTCCGAATTGCAAGTTCAATTAGATTAGGATAGTATCTCAAACGAAGTTCACAGCACTCAAATTTAGCACCGCCTCCAAAAATTGACATATCGAGTTGAAGTTGAAGAACCATTTCTAGAGTCTGGACTATGTTCATGCAAGAAGGAACTGTAACTTGCAGAAAAAGTTATCCAACAAACCCTTATAAACAATTAATTACACTTAATCTTAACTACAATAGTCCATGCCTACCAGTGCAAGTGAAAGCTTGACTCGATTAAAAAATTCAATGAAACTTTGCAAGCAATGGAGGGGAGAGGTGAAGAATATAGAACACGTGATGAAAGTTTCTACGATGTTCTTCTGCTCTCTCGACTGGTGGAATACATGATTACATCACAACAGTATCCCTTAATTTCTTCTTGTTCTATATTTCCTTTCTCAGCCTTTTCTATACTTTCACCAGCAGCAAATTAACACAGGAAGATTGTATGCCATATATCAAAAATAAAATAACATCAATCTTTCTAGAGAATTTGAATGGTACAAAACACTGCTTCTATACATCATATTTTTAATTTGTCGAAATCATTGAGCGTACACCGTATATTTGGGATGTAATTCATTGTTACAATTAATCAAACCAAGCTAGGCATTCACCCTTTGACAAAAGCCGGTGGGATCTGGTTTTGGCACCTTAACTATATTATCATATGATTAGTAATATGAACTTCTAAAACTCTGGGTGCTACAGCAGTTTACCAAACAGATTTGTTTAATTAATGTAATATATTCACGCTCAGCTAACAACAACAAAATTGAACTGCAAAGAGTGGAATGGAAACACATACAAGCTGCCTATGACTGTCATCTGAGTTCTGAACTAGTATCTAGTACCACATTAAATCCCAAACTTATAAGGAGGTTCATCATATAATTTGTTTCTCCAGTCCTACGCATAAGTTAAAAAACTAAGCATAAGTTGTTTCTCCAGTCCCAAGCATAAGTTTAAAACTATATGGTGTAGAAAAAGTAGATAGGATTTAAGAGTTTACCGTAGTTGCAATTGTCTTTTTACCATCAGTTGCTCGAACAAGGCATTTAAACTCAATTTTTTGGCCAGTTGACTTCATTTTCTCTCTTTTTATTTTAGACATGTCAGAAGCTGAGGATACAAAAAACCATAATGTTAAAAAGAACGATCACAATAAAACTAAGATACAAATAAATAGCAAATAACAACTGAACATACAGTGCTTGAGAGTAACCCAAACAGATCCCTTTTCTGTGGTTCGCTCAAACATGTTTGTAAGTTCGCTGAGAAAAGGATCTGGCTGTAACCGTACCTAAATAAATCAATCAAATCAGTTCTATGTTAATAGAAGTAATATGCAAAATTAGATAATGGCTTCGAAAGGGAGGGTTTACTTCTTTGCACTAATTCTACTTCAGAGTGTGCATATAATGGAAAATGAACACGCACTATAAAGTGAAGCTCTGTATTAAGTTCTTGAAGTAACCATCTAAAAAGAGTTAATACTACCTCCATCCCTAGAAGATTTACCATTTGTCAACGGTCAAAATAAACAAACCTTACGGTTTTAGTTGACATACACAACTTTGAATTGAATAAAAATTGTCATGTTAATATAAACTAAGAGTTTCAGAAAGTCATCATTCAAAGTTGGCCTTTTAGGGATAAAAAGAGTAATTAAATATAATCGCATAATGTATATAAATATAATGTTAGTTCGGCAAGATCCGCAATCACCTTTCCTTGAAACAGTACATATACTACACTTTAAACTTTCCTCCATTCACAATTAAATTCAATGGCATCATAATACCACATCCCAATTCATCTTAAGTCAAAATTACATCTAATTTGCATCCGTTAATACTAGTATGTAGTTAAACCACCAGATAGACTTAAAATTTACAAAAACTACAACATTCCCAGTGCCTCTTAAGTGGCTCCGCCTAAGGGAGGTCCTCAATAAGTGGGGGTCAGATTGTATGCATCCTTTACCCATATGGTAACAATGAGTTTGTTTCCATATTGACCCAAGATGAAACAAAAAGACTATCTACTACTCCAATTCTGAAAGATAGTCCAATTATGATGTTTGATGGTTGATTTACTAAAATTATAACTCAAATCACGCCTTTTTCAAAGCATTACTATTCCTGAGTGCAGGTTCGGTGATTCATGCCTAAATAGTTTTATATATGTCTACAATAATTAATGACAAATATATCAAATGCTAGTTCTTTTTTATGTACTGTACTATTGACATCATAATCCTGATTCAACTCAAAGCTATGCATGTCGATTAGTTCTACAAAGTTCACAAATTTTGACCACTGAAAAACAAAATGTACTATCTTTTCTAAACGAAGGGAGTATTTCACAACAAACTCGACACTTCATGAAAAATATTACATCAAGAAGTAATATAACGATTAACAACAGCAAAACCTAGCTGATTTTAGTTACATTTTCAACAATGTATTCTTTTTCAATCTTCTATGATATATCGCGGTAGGATTATATAATCAAATTGTACCTCATCAATTACTTTTTATTCATTTATCTAATAAATCTAAATTTGATATCGTTTCATTTGTCTTCGAGAATATTTTCATAAACTTACATATTTGTATAAAATAAAAACATCAATTACAAATAACTGGAGGGAGTATATGCATCAATTAGCATTGTGAAAACTAATGTAACGAACAACAATATTCTGGGGGTCCTTACCATTTTAACTCAACTCAAGATGTGAATAATCTGTCCCAAAAAGTAAAAATGAAGATGATCAGAAAAAAAAAGAGATTAAATCCTGATATATAAACATCGAAAATAGCAATTATTTTGGGGAAAAAAAAAAATTACATGCGAAAATAGGGATTGAATTAAACATACCGGATTATTGAAGATGATCAGTTGAAAAAGTGTTGACTTTGGGATTCAATTTAGAAGTGGTACTGAGAATTGAGATGTTATTTTTTGCTAAGCGAGAGAGAGATTGATAGGTAATAATAGGTTAGTTGATTTTGGGCGGCCCATTTCCAAATTTAATAAGTTGGACGGGTCGTTGTTGTGGCATGTTAAAGATTTGATATCGAGGCGGGTTTAAACGGGTGTATCATTTCATTTCATTGGTAAACAATTTTCATGAATAGTAATTTAGTGCTGTAAACGAGCCGGGTTCGAGCGGGTAACGGGTTACCCGGCCGGATTTCAACTTTACCGACCTGGGTAATTACGCAGTAATAACGAGCCGGGTAGCAAACCTATTACCCTCGTATCGCTCGATAAGGACACGAGCGGGTACCGAGCCTGATTCTTTTAGCAGGGCGACGAGCGGGTGCCGGGTTACCCCCAAATTTTTATTTAAAAATAAATATTTTAGGTTATCTGCAACAAGATTTAATTGTCGAAATGCAACACTAGCATTGAGCGGGGTTTTTGGATGTCGAGTCGGGTTTAAACGAGTATATCATTTCATTTCATTGGTAAACATTTTTCATGAATAGTGACATAGTGTGATTATCCGATTGTTTCGGGCCTCTAGCATCTTTTTATTTCAAGTATTACTTGGGTGTCCATTGAGGTGGATGTCGAGTTGGGGTTTTTAGTAGAATACCAAGTTGATAGTGAGGTCGAAAGTATATGCAAAAAGTAACGAATGGACAGGGCTTAATAGGAGTATATGTACTTTATCATTCAAGTAATTATCCAATTGTTTTGGGTGCATAAATTCAATGCTTAGAAAATTGAGGTTATATATTCGTGTGTATGTTCTATAATATTTCGTCAACATATATCGATATAAGATAAAAGTATATTCTTTCCAATTAAGTTAATAGTTTTACATTGAAAAATAACCTCAAGAGACAAATAATGAACTAATCAATATTTATTTAATTTATGTATACCTAATAGAATTTTGAAATTGTGTCTGAAATTTCGAAATGAATTTTTATGGGATTTATATTCAATTTGATTTGGTTCGATTTCTGATTTCCCGTTATCACGTTTTTTGGAGGGAAGGATATAACACTTCCCGGAGGGCACTAAACCCTAAGTACTAAGACGACACATATTATAGCCACTAGCCCACCACACATTAGTCAAACACTTCTAAAAATCAGATCCATAGCGTTTAGGTAAAAAGCGAGATCTTTATACAAATCTATCAACCCTAAACCTCAAAAGCACCAAATCATCCTGCAAATATACCATTGGAGAAAACGAGAGAAGCTTGAGAATCTCGTTCGTGTGGGGAAATATGGGTAGGAGGAAAACCAAGGGAAGAAAAAAAAGAGCTCATGAAGAAGATGATTATCAAGAAGTTGATCAAGTAAAACTGATTCAAGAACCAATCAATAATATTGGAAATTGTGATAATAATGCACCTGAGGTAATCTTTGAACATACAAGATAAAACCCAAACACCGAATTTTAGTTCAGTTTTGTATTTATTTTTGTATGTCTGTAAAAATATTGTTAGAGTTTCGAATTTTGATGATTGACTTTAAAATAAGTAATTGTCGATTAAGACTTATGTAGTAAAACGAACTAGCACTTCAGTAGGAGATATTACAGTGATGCATATTAGTCCCATAAGTGGCACAGAGGTGAACTTTTAGTTTTGAACTGAAGTATTTGTGTATATGGTAATTATTAATCCTTATAAGCAATTGCAAATACCCAAAATAATTAAACTTGGTAACGTTAATGAACGAATGTAACTTCGATGCTAGTGTGTTATGTGTAGCGATATGATGATGAAGTAGAAGTGATTCGACATGCTAAATTTGGAATCTTTTAGCAGACTTTATTACTGATTAACATACTTTGCAGTGTCAGTTAACTAATGTAGCTTTTGATTTGAATCCAAATTAATGATCTTTGTAGCACTAATTAACAAATTTTATTGTGATTTGAAAACCTAGCCAAGAAAGAGAAGAGCTTGTAAAGTAGTTGATTATAAAGAAGATGATTACTGCGACGAAGATGAAGTGCAAGTGGTTCAAGAACCGACAAATGTTGCTGGAAATCGTGATAATACTGCAGCCGAGGTAATCATTGCAACATATACTTTGCAGTATAGTATTTGGTGACTTTTAATGTACTTGTCAATTAACATGAAAATTTGTTGCAATGATTATGCGACAACATACAAAAAACAATGACCTTAATATTGTTGAGTCTACCCTTGTTTTTTTATTATGTTCAAAATACTTGTTATCGAGTAGAAATTGCTCGAGCAAACGTAGAAAATCTCCAAATTGAATCGAAAGTTATTTTCTTTTATGGTATATTCCTATGATGTTAAGGAAAAGGGCTAAAGAACCTTGAGACATGGATGAGAGCGTGTGTTTTTTAATACTTTCCTTGTGTTATGGTGTTAGATTAATATATACTTTCAGGTTTGTCGTTTTTAAAGCATAAGATGTTGTTCCAAATCTTGAATAGTTCTGTGTTGTTCCAATATGCGCACAGGAATTGCATCCTTTGCCTTCCTCCTCAAGGTATCCAACTCGAAGTAATGATACAAAACTAACGGTAGCTAGTATGCAGCACTACACTTTAGGAGACCTAGCGGAAGAAGTCACCAGCCTACCATTGACAAAGGATTGTGAATTAAATAGGGAATCCAGCCTTAATCTCACTAACAGGGAAGCCAGTCCTAATCTCACGGACTTGGTTCAGAAGTTGAACAAAAATGTCTCTAATGCTGATGAAGTTGATTCTGCGTCACATTCAGATTGCGTAATGGTGGCTGGGTATAAAGTAAAGGGAGAGGTTGCTCAACTTCTTAGAAAAATACTTGATGAGCATGGTGATATTGCAAGTGAATGTATTTTACAAACTCCTGAAACTCGTGCCGCCTTGCTTGAATCTGTTTGCATGATCTATCGGGAATTGGAACCCAAATTTGCAAATATGACGTCCCTTGTAGTCAATAACATGCAGGCTCGAATTAAGGATCTTGAAACTGTAAAACTAAGGGTTGAATGGCTTTATAAGAAGTTAGAAGAAGTTTCCACCATGAAAAGTATTCTTGAGAAGTCCGGATCTCTTGACGAAGCTAGGGCAAGATGTAGAGAATCCATAGAGCGAGAGGAGAGAGATTTGGAAGCTCTTGAAGCAGAACATTCAAATCTAGAGCAGAAAATATCTTCCAAAAAGGCTGAACTGGCACAACTGAGGACTGAAGCAGAGAAGATTAAAGCTGCTTTTGAGACAATGTCCAGAATGGAATCTTTAAATGAGCAATCCATGGTATGGTTACATAACTAGACTATTCTCTTATGGGTACTGACTTAATGAGGCTTTCTAACTCAATAATTCCATTCTATTGCAATTTATTGCTGTGTTGTACTTATGGTTTTCTGTTGTGAATGGTGTTGGAAATTATGTCTTCCATGGAAATTCGAAGAAGTTGCCTGTTTTGATTTGTTGACACAGTAATCTTCTGTGCTTCAAATGACTGCACTACTTTAGAGTTCGTACCAAGAGTTTGACAACAACCATCTTGGTATATGTTGAAGAGTTTGATTATTTATAGTGTAATAATTTCTTGTTTACTTGAGCACTTATATGCTTAGAGCTATATCATTGATAAGGGGTTTGTACAACGGATATGAACAAGAATTTTAGATAAAGTATGATTGATCTGAACGAGTAGGTTATGTACCATTTCTACATTTGGAGTCAAAATCGTATTTTTTAGATTAATGCTGGTACATAACAGAAATAATTAGCCCCTTTAGATCCGAAGGGCATGGGTTGTCTGATTGTTCATAATACACAAGTTATGCGCTTAATTTAAAAGTTAGCTTTGCATTGATTCAAAATGTTCTTACAGCATAATTCTCAATTTTTTTTTCGAGGTTTCAATGACTAAGAGAGCAGGGGGAAAGAAGTGGAGTGGTCCTATGCCAAACAGTAAATCTTTTATGGACTCTTATCAACAACTGCGTGAGAATGATCATCCTCAACCAGAGTTACTAGACCATGACTCTGGAGCCTACTTAAAAGCACAGCCATGTAATCCCCAAGCCCGTTCACAATTGTACAGTTTGCAGTGTAACTCCCGACAGCCCCACTCGCTACTACAATCAGTTTCCCAAAATTTGCAACAACGTGAATCCCAATCCATCTTACATGCACATTCTAATCGCCTCAGTAAACCACAATTCAATTCTGAGAATGAATGCGATCAGAATTATGATGCATCTTCTGATGGTGTTAATGACATGGATACCCCAGGGGGTGATTATACACCTACAAATGATAGAGGTAGACAAGGTTATTGTACCCCTACAAATAATAGAGGTACCCAAAGTCGAGGTAATGTCAGCTTTCTTGTTCTAATGATTATGATTATGATTTGGTTGTCATGCTATATGGAATTATATTTCCTATTGGAAGTGTAACTTATAAGCTAAATTTATTAAACATTAAGGGGTATGAAGCGAAGTGCTAAGTTTCATCATCCTCACGGATTTAAAGGCTACATCTAATTCTGGCTGCACTAACTACCCAGCTTGTTGTTCATTCATTCATTACATAATTATAATTATAGGATGGTGAAATCTTATTTTGAATATAAAATTTAGATGAATTTCAACCTGCCATCCAATCGTCACTTAATTTTACTTATACACCTCTTGGCTAGATTACAAATGCCCACCATGAGTTGGGCAGAGACTACAAAGGACCCAGACTTTTTGTACTTGAGGCTTGAGCTTGGAGACCTTTCCCTTAATAGTACTACATGAATATATGTGTTTTTTTTAATCTGGAATCACAAAATTTTAAATTGTTGATTTCATTAAGTGTCTTTTTGTTAATTGTATATGAATTCTTCTTAAATTGTTGAAATTACATGCATGTAGGTTCTGGTTCAGCTGACTATACTAAGTTACGTCAAGGAATGCGAGGAATTACAAAACCTCTTCGCGGTTGGGGCACTGGACAGAAGATGATGTTGCAGCTGAATGAGCATAATCAGGTTATTGGTAATTTGGCTTCAGCCTTTGCTTCACAATTAGGTGTTCTTGCAAAGGATGGAAAGAAATTGCCCTTGATATACACAGACTGGAGAGCAATTCCAGGGACCTCCAAAGATAGAGTTTGGAAAGAAATCAAAGTATGGACAACAAGAATTACTTTTTCTTCACTTTGTTACCTGACCCTTGTGGATAAGCATTGGGATATCTTGTTTTTTTTATAGGACAACACTAATCTTCACGATGATTGCGAAAAGGTAACTTTGCAAAGATTGTCTAAACTCTGGAGATGCTGGAAAGGTACTATTAAAGAATCATACTTCACTCCCTTTAGGAATGACGATGAGAAATTAGCTCAGCACCCTCCGGATGAAAGGATTGAAAAAGACCAGTGGCCGATACTAGTCCGTTTTTGGAAATCGAAGGCTGATTTGGTAGGCTCAGCCGCCGCTTCATACCTGCCTCATTTGAGTTATTTGTGATTCATATTGTTAAAGCATTTCTAATTGTTTAAAAAATCTTACCCACATGAACTCGAGAACATGACTAGCACTAGTCATCAAAATTTCATTGTCGATTGTTCTTCTGTTATTGATTAATAATTTGTCCTATATATATCCAACAACTTACAGGTAACTTTAACAGGACATCAGATAGGTGATGAAGAAGTTGAACTAGAAAAACGTGGTCAAGTTCGAACTTACAGCTCTGGGATGATTCCATTCAGTGTCCCCACAGGAACAAAGATGGTGTCCGATTATCAGAAGCAAGCATTAGACTTTGCAGTGAGGGCGCAGGTCGAAGAAGTAGTTAATAATATGCGAGAGACAATGACTGTTGAATTAGCGGAGCAGATGCTCTCCAGTGTGAAGCAAAAAGCTAAGTCTGGCTTACGTGGACATATGGCTTTTGCTTTTCCTTCTGATAGAACACAATTGAATGAAAATGGTGGACACATGGCTTTTTCTGTTCCTTCTAATAGAACGCAGGTGAATGAAAATAATTAATATAATAAACTAGTGTTGTTTCTTATGTGCTTGTTCTGAAAGCAAATTATTATTTTGGAGGTACCTGATTCATCAAGCACACAACCAACTATACCTTATATTGAGGATCAGCGAAGAGAATTACCAAATCATGATGCCTCATCCAATGATGTAAGTGTTCGCCTCTGTACTTTACGTGCTGAAAATTAATAATCCGTAGTGAGGTTCAACTAATGGAGAAGTAGTACTTTTTTCTGTTTTCCAGATTAGACTAGACAAAATTACTAATTGCTACTTTCTATTCTCAGTAACTTCACTTTTATTATTGGACTCGTTTTAGTAGTCTTAACAATATCTGCTAGCATTTCATTTCTCGATTAAGTAAACACTGATAAATATGTGTTAGTTTAACATTTTAGGTGAGGATGTCCATAGATTGTTGGAAAATATTTAAACAAATATCAGCCAGTTATAAGCTAGTTCTATGACTTGTGCTGCGACTATGTTATTGAAAATAGTCTGCCTGTGACTACACTATAGTTGTACCATGGGACAAGTAGTGTCCAGTTACTTTATTAATGTGTCAGCATTTGTTAAAAAGTAGCATTTTGTTCTCATGTAGGTTGAACGAACAAAGAGGAGGAAGAAAATCCACTAGCAAGAGGCAGCTAATTTAGAAGTTTATCATTCTTTCATTAATACGAGGTATCCTTAACATTATTTTAGGTCTTCAATAAATTGCATCTTGGTCTGGAGCACTGTTCTCTTTTACATATTTTTTTTAATTGAATGGTTGCTAAAATCTTGGAGGTTACGCTCAGATAATAGTAGTATTATTGTTAAAAGTTGATCTCTGTAGAGACTTGTTTCGCCAGAAATGACGTCTTGATCCTGATTGTGCTTGCCTTTTCCATTCAGAATGCAGGGCCTTCTTGAGGTTTGATGGTGTTTTCGGGCGTAATTAGGCTGTAAGATTATTTCATCGAATAGTGATCTCTGTTACTTCGTAGTTCTTTAGTATATGTAGCAACATGTGGTTCAATGATTTTTCCAGCTTACTGGCGCCTGCCAAATATCGATTTTGGCATTTGCAACCAAATAAACCAATTTATTTAATGTGAATACTGGAGGTTCGCTTCATTTTTGTAGCGGTACTCTGTACATATTATATGTCCTTTTGTAATTTCTCTGGAATGTTTTTTCTTTCAAGTTTCCTTTGTGTCTGAACCGTTATCTTCTACCTCATGTGCTACTATGTTAATCTGAGCTCCATTTGAACGAACACGTAAAAATTAAGTGAGTGCTGTGTTCATTTTAATTTTATCTCAACCCGCTCGCGTGTTAGCTCACATGGTCATAAAAGAGCCGAGGGCGTAAACTTATTGGCACCCCTGCTGTCTCACCTCAAGTGACGTACAAATGCAAGTTGCCCAACATAGCCAATATAGCATATACTTTCAATTTATTAAATGTGTTACGTTTCGACGTGAAGCTTTGATAACGGATAATAGTTTACGATTCATAAAATTATCGTTGATATATACGAGCAACGATGTCTCATCAACTAAATGAATCACATGTACTCGACAAGAAACAATCGCATATTTCAAGCACAACCTTAGGATTCCAAGGTGGGTCCTGAATATCAAAAGTCACCAAAGATTTAGCCTAATGTAAGAGCCAATTTGCCAATAGGAATGAGGCAATCTTACCTTATCCACACTCCCACCACAACCTCAACACCAAAACTATCCATAAACCAGACAAGTATTTTGATATCTTGATCTATAACCCCCCTTCCATTCTTCTGTGATTTCACTTGTAAAAAATTCCACATTCAACAATGGCAGCAATGAGTTCTAGTACTGTATTGACATGCAAATATGCCATTTCCGGCATGGGTGCATCCGACCTCAAGATGGTTTCAGTTGCATCACCTGTTTCGTCTTCTGGTCTAAAGATGCCAGTGATCAAAGCCCAGCAGACCAAAGTTGCCGAAGTTTCAACCGAATCACAAGGAAGGAGAGCTGCCGTTTTTGGTCTTGCAGCCGCGCTTTTTGCCACTGCTGCAATCACCTCTTCAGCAAATGCTGGTGTCATTGATGATTATCTGGAGAAGAGCAAAGCCAACAAGGTATGCCTTTCTGTTTTGGTTTACCAATATTGCAGCAAAATATGTACGAATATTATAGGCCAGAAGTATAACACGTTCAAAAACAAGTGAACCTTACTCCTTAAGACCACATAGATATTTAGCTTCTACTTAAAATCATCCATAAAGGACTTCCACCATTGCAGGAACTGAATGACAAGAAGAGACTTGCCACAAGCGGTGCAAACTTCGCTAGGGCATTCACCGTACAATTCGGCACATGCAAGTTCCCTGAAAATTTCACTGGATGCCAGGATCTAGCCAAGCAAAAGGTACCTCACTAGTCATTCCTTCCATTCCATCAGTGTGTTAACACACAAAAATAAGCTGCAAAATCGATAATATTGTTATTTGTTATTGCAGAAAGTTCCATTTATCTCTGAGGACATAGAATTGGAATGCGAAGGGAAGGACAAGTACAAGTGTGGTTCAAATGTGTTCTGGAAATGGTGATGGGTTGAAACCTTATGTGTCTTCACTGTATCTTAAAATGTTCATGCTTATAGTACTATTTGTTTCCATATACTCTCCCTTTTCTGCTGTTTTGTGCCATGCCTTAGTTGTTCAACTGAAGGTACTGCTAAAGGATTAATAACACAGCAAAAACAAAAACAAAAAAGTCTCTAGAAACCAACTAATAAGCAAGCAAGCTTGAAACATCACATTACTAGATTGGAGCAAAATGTGTATGCTTCAGGGATTTTACAAGGGGTAAAAACTACTTATAGAGAGATGACATATTTATCCATTACACATCAATATCCACATATCCCAATGCCTCGAAAAGGCTCCTGCAGGGGTAGAGGAGGTGGATCGTACACAGCATTACCCTGTCATAACAGGGAGACTGTTTCCGAATTGACCGCAGAATGAAGTGCAAACAGTAGCTCCACTGTCTTCTTGTCCTTTCACGTCTCTCGACTACTACATTATATTTCAGAAAATAGCAGGCATTTTGACAAATAAACTTCAGAGAGAAATAAATCACGAACAATGTCAACTCAATATAGTTTCAGCTTTTTTCTTTGAGCACCATGATAAATGTATGGAAACAACACTGCATGTGGAGTCTATAGATACATGATAAATAATAGAGAAGGAGAATATCTACAATCTATCACTAGGAAACAGAAAAAACTCATTACATATATATATATATATAAATACAAAGGGGAAGCCAAAAGTACTTGTCAAATGCGAACGCGTAATTGGAACTCTAAATAAAAACTGAGAATCCTCCTCGATTCTGAGTAACAAACTAGAAGAGCACCTGGTACACTGGGTGTCAAGTCCAAGAGAATCTTCTTCGAGCTCCCTACTAATATAGAAAAAGAAGTCTTTTCGGATCTTAACCTACGAAGGTTTTGTAACAACTCCACCTGTCCGGTAAACTACTGTCATGCTCTCTGCTTAAAACGCTCTTTTCCCTCCACACGATATAAGCTCGGAACTGACCAGGAGGATTTTGTCTTCAGCAGCTTCAACAAACATAGATAGGACTGTTGTATACAAGTAGTGATCACTGAGCAAGCTAAGAGACAATATTTGGGTATGTTAGTATTGTTAATGAGGCTTGGCCTGCTTGTAGGGATGTATTCATAGGCACAAAGATGTTGAAACATTGCTCTGCAACTGTGAACATGGCTCCGGAAATACCAAAGAACTCGCACCAGATATAAACTCACAGGTCCACTTTACAGATGGTGCAAGGTCAAGTATACTGATATTTTTTAAGCATATTTCCTCAAATACCGCACCCTCTACACCCTGTAACAAGGGAGCTTTTTTTGAACCTAAACTAATCACATTACTTATGAATATTCCCTTGACTTTTGGTAGAGCATTAGGATCCCATTCTTCACCGGGGTGGTCATTTGCACCTCTGCTAAACCTCAGGGGCACCTTTACTCTCTCCATCTTTATGTTGTTAATTGTGATATTTGTTATATATCCACCTCTGCCTTTATCCGTTTTGATTCTCACACCAGCTGCAGAGTCTCTAACATATAAATCTTCTATGATGACATTAGAAACCCCGCCAGACATCTCACTACCGATTCCAACACCAGAACACGTTGGAGTTGTTCCTGACACCCTTCTTATGATGATATTAGAGCTAGGACGAGCTACTTGAAGACCATAATTGTCCCAACCACTCTTAATTGCTACAAGGTCATCACCACTCTCAATATAACAATCCTCAATGCAAACATTGATACACGAATCTGAGAGAAAATAATAGAGCATGTTAAGAATCCATGGGGGTCCTATACCGAAACCAATTGGTTGTAGATAGAAAGCCTAGGACCAAACTAGACGGAAATTTACAAGGGAAAGTTAAAAAGAATACCTGGGTCAATTCCATCAGTATTTGGGGCCTTTAGAGGTGCCAAGATTGTCATGTGACGGACAACAACATTACTGGAACAAACATATATATAGTTACAATTAGTTCAAGGTTCTAAAGCTACAATGTATCGAATAAGAAAACGACAGTGAAAGATGACATGTGTTATGCATGTCCACACTCTTTTATTTTTATTTTTTTATTTTATTTTTTTTATTAATAATATTGTTAACCATTACATTCATCAATTCAATATAAATTCGTAACTTCAAAGAAAGGGGCAACTAGCTTTAAAACTAGTGAGCGATTAAGATCGCTCGAACCTCTTTCTTTTTGCTAGCAAGAGGACTCGAACCCGAGACCTCTGCTAGTGGTGTCAGCATGCTTGCCACTAGGACAAGTTGTCTTGACTGCATGTCCACACTCTTTGGATTGTAAGGGAAGGGAATTGGGAAACTTCTGTCACAATGAATTGAGACAGAGAAAACATCCTCACACACTCAGTAAAATTGGTAGTCAAGAGTAAATTTCGGCTGATTTTCTGATAGGTGATTTCTCTTATTAGCTTCGACACTGATTCCATAGGCTACGAGCTGACATTTAATCAGGACAGAACACTTCATTCCACAAACCTTCACTTGGTGACTGACCTTCTATATTTCTTAATGAAGAACATATATATGCATATTAAGAACTTCCCTTTTGCGTAGAGTGTTATATTTTACACAATCCTAGGCCTAATACATGTGTAAACGTCTCCATTGTTATCATCAATTGCCGTTACCAAATGACAAGATTTAAATTTCCTCTTCTTATTAGTGAGAATGACACATAAATGCAGATTTGGAATAGCTAGAAACAGAAGGACCACAGTGGCCAGCCAACATGCATGACACCAGGAGAAGTTATTAATTGATTTTGTACTCATTCTTCATATGAATAAATATTCTCAGCCATAAATGAGGCTTATCAACAGAAAATGAACATGGTGGGAAGGGGAACTGAGACTCACCTGCAATAAACAGGATGGATGGTCCAGAATGGAGAATTGCGGAATGTAAGGTTGGAGATGAGAATATTGTGTGAGTTAACCAGTTCTACAAGGTGACCTCTGGTGTGAACTAAGGTCCTATTCCACCAAAGGTCCCACCACATCTTGCCTTGACCATCTATTGTACCATTTTGCCCTGCAAGTTTGACAAGAGTGAAATTGTTCTGACATCTATAAATGAACCAAGAAACATATGAGAAGTTCATATTCCTAACATTAGCATTAATTATCATCTATAGTTCAGTTTTCCTGCTGATCTTCCTCAGCTAATAATTCATGATGTTATGTTGGCTGTTGGCAACCATAGTGGTAACTAATGTGTTTTTGACACATTTAAAGAGAACAAAAACGGGGAAAAAAAATTGAGTGCCATGATTTATAAAGGCGTCCGATAAGAAAGGGAGCTTAAATAAAACGCCTTTTGTCCCTCTACAGTATGTACATCGGCTGAGTCTACTCTTTCAAACATCTGCTTGTATACAAACCATTGCTTAAAGTACAATGCATGCTACTAAAGAGTGCAGAAAGAGCATATCCACATCTTTAGATCTTTTGATCAGCCAACTTGAGATTAAATAAAAAATGGAAGTAGTATACTTTTTTTTATTAACACACAATGTGAAACCGTGTGTACAGCTACTAATACTCCAAAACAGGCAAAAAGAAAACTACATCACAAAAAGATACAACTTTTGTTTCTATTTTAAAGTGTCAACACACATGTGGGTGGGACAACTAAAACTTACCTGTAATGACAACATTAGTGAGATTATTTCCATGAATGAGACTAATATGTCTCCCACCAGGTCGTTCTCTCCCTGTTCCATACGAAGGTAGTGGTTCAATAATTGGCCATTCCTCTGGATCCTATATTATTTGTCAACCATTAAATCAATACTGCTGCATACAATATAATTTTATCTTAAAAGAATCGAGGCCTACAAATTTTAGATTCGTCGGCACAAAATGTAACAAAGAAATCATATGTAAGGGGTAAAACTTCAAAAATTAACCTAGTTGAGGTGAATCAGTAAATCTTGTTGGATTACTATTTTGTCGAGGTGAATATAACTAAAAATATCATTCACTTGCGTGACATCCCTATTGGAGTCCAATGAAAGGAGGTGAATCTAATTGAATGGAAGTGAACTAACGTAAAGTATATCCTCGATTGAGCTAGGTGAATACAAAAACTCGAATCTCATATTAACCTAGCTCAACATAAAAAGAGAACCTGATGGGATGCACTTAAAAATTCAACCTACATTCACCTAGTTTCTCCCCAATCCAAACAAGCCATAAATCTACCTGAAAAAACATGAAAAAGACTGCATCTTTGATATAAAAAATTACCTGAGAACCCAAGATAACAGCACCATCTTCAAGAAAAAGAGTAAAATTACTAGTAAGGTTAAAGCTCCCAGTAACCCATACCCCCTTGGGCACATTCAACTGAGCCCCCCCTTCACCTCCAAACCTCCCCAAAAACTCCACAGCCTTCTTAAACGCCTCAGTATTCGACCCCACCCCATCTCCCACCCCACCAAACTCCCTTATCGATTTCACCACTTTTCTTGAAACCCCATTTTCGAAAAAGCCCGAACAGCTCTTTTCGAGTCCCGGACCCGAAAACCCGACTGGATTATTTATTGTGCCCAATAAAAAGACCCCTTCTTTATCATCATTCTTGGTGATGTTGAAGGTGAAAAAGGCCAAGATTGTGAACAAGAGGAATATGAAGGCTATTGAAGGAGTCTTGAAGCTTGACTTTATTGTGTTGATTATTAAAGATGATGATTTTTCACCTTCCATTGAAAAAATTGTGAAAATCAAGCTTATAAATCCAAGAATTTCATATTATTTTGTTAACACAAAGGACTATTTATTTTTATGGGAAAGTGCAAAATAGTAATAATATAGTTTTGTTTTGGACAATGATATTGAGACAAATCTATGTAGTTATTTGAATTTGTGGAGAAGGGGGATTATGTGGCTTATGAAGGTAACGAAAATGGAGGTGGAGGTGGAGGTGGAGGTGGTGGTGGGGGTCTGAAAGTGGGATATAAGTGGTGGACCAGATCGAAAATGTGGAGCTTTTGTCAAGATCGATCTCTATGTAGGGTCACTCACAAAGCTGAATTGTTGTGCACACTCAAATAGTGTTTTTTTTTATCGGTGAAATGACTATGTTGTGCCTTTATATCACAAACGCTTCGGATCAATTAAATATGATGTTACAATAATTTTCTCTTTGGTTACTTCGTCATTTTTATCATTAAATCGTTGACTCCACTTATTTTAGGAAGGATATTTTGATTTCTTCATCTTATATTTTGCCTAAACCCCTAAATATTTAACGTAATTGACTCAAATTATTTTAATTCACATTCTTATCCATTCTCCTCCGTCATTTACCTGTTTATATAAACACAATCATAAAAAATAACTTTCGTCATGTTTCCTCCAAAAAAATCACTCTAAAAGGGAAGTAGGATGTGGAAAAGTGCATTATTACATTATGCAAATCATTTAAGAACCAAAAATATTTGTGCCAAAATAACAGAAACATCGGTGTGATTTTATTTGACAAATAACACAAAACGTGACTTTTCGTCTTGTTTTATCGTTTAGGGTAAAGTTCTTATATTCGTCATTTTTTGTCTTCATTCGTTTTTGTTTGTTATAATATAAAATTTGATAACACTTTTAATAATCCGTGCATTATTTATTAAATATCCGTGCAATCCCCCTAAAAAATCTGGTCGTCATGTTAAGATATGGAAATTGGAAAATATGTAATTTTGGACTCATTCTCTACTATAAAGTTAAAGAAGGGTTTTAAGGCTTCTGTAGCGAATTAACCCTTTCCTCTATTAATATAATTACAAAATGTTGTTGTACATTTGGCCATTAACATGTATATAAGCAGTGATTTGAAATCAAGAGGTTACTCGTACTCCAACAATTTTATTATGACGGAAACATAATCATGAACATATTTATAATCTTTTTTTTTTTTATACCAAGCGATGAAAAACATATTTATAAAGTTGAGCCGCTGCTCCATAGATTTAATATAATGTCATTCTCCAACAATTTTCAAGTTGGAGCGAATACCAACAATCCTACACACATGGTTCGAAGTTTCTATTACAAACATGATAACTTTCTCAACTTCGTAAGGGGCTTCCTCCACCATCTCTTATGGCGCTTTTCCTTCATACTGTACTCTTTCTTCCATGCACCATACTGCGATTCCAGCTTCTGGAACTCTTCAATGACATCTTTCTTTGAGACATGACTTCCCAATTTTACCTGGAAATAGTTTCCGTTATCATTATCATCTAATTCCCCGTTTTGATGGTTAATTGGATGAGTGGTGGAGTCTATCGTGTTTAATGGTGATTTATCTTGGAGCAACTTGGGCGATTGCGCCAGGGATCTTCTGGTATCGACCTTCTTCTTTGCTGCATCAGCTCGAGTTACCTGCAAAATCTATGAATCATCACTCCAGTCTCCAGGGTTTTTAGCATTCACAAGTCCCCTAATCATAACCATTCTTACTAACAGTGAGAAACTAACAAAATAAATTCCAAAATATATCTTCAGCTTTTCGTCTCCAAAGAGTCGAACTAATAATTGTGTCAAGTGTCCACAGAGGATGCGATAACACAGTCAAGGGAAGACACTCACTCGGATAGATATCAGTTGTTCTTGCCACATCTTCTCCATTGACTTCATACTCTCATCATATCGAAGCCACCTTTCCTTATACTGCTTTAAGTTATTCCTCGAATCAGCATTTTGCTCTTTCCTTTCTTGTAAAGCTGCCTCGATCTTAAGAACTCGTCTTTGGAGTTCAAAAACAGTTGAGTATGGAATTTCAACCCATACCTGCCAAGACAAAGTATTTGCTTCATAAGCCAAAAATATTTATGTATACTAGTTTCCCTTGAAAATCTACTGTATAAGGTAAAAAATGTAAAGATATGATAATGCCATATGAGTAGCATAGATTGTCTCCATAATCTCTATTCAAGCATTATAATTCGATTTCTCAACGGAAACAGGTTGTTACTTTCCCATGATGAAAGAAATTGATATGGCTGGTCTGTTCTGAATATGAAAAAATCAAGCACACCAAAATTCTAAGATACTGTATTTGTAGTTGAAAAGGTTAGATATACCATTGAACCTGGCTTGCTTGTTGTTTGATCTTCTGACTTCTCAACAAAAACAACGTTAACTGTCTCAATATTTTTAAAATGCCTTCGAGTCAACCAACCTCGTACTACTGCATTAAAAGAAAAGATATAGTAAAATAAAAGTTGAAAATGACAGGGGGTGCTTAAAGTTACTTGATATGCCATACCAGATTGCCAAAGTATGATTGCTCCAAATTGAAGCACCATTTTGTTCACGAAAGGTGGCATGGGACATATGTCAGCGGCAGAGTCAGCCAAAAAGAAAGACCACCAAAAGGAACGACAAAAACTCATCAGAAAATTGAGGAGAAAGTATGATACAAAACATGAAGAGGTTGCCATTTGTAAGTAAAAACGAGAGGAGAAAGTGAAGTGCTGTGTGATCTGAAGCTATAGAGGAGAAACTGAAGTGTTGTGTGATATGAAGCTATGATTTATAAGAATTCGTTTGCTTTTTTAGGAAAAAGTTTGACTTATTTTTTTTCCTTGAAATGATCATAATGAGGAATTATACTGATTTGAGGAATTTGAGGAATTAGTGATGACTGATTAAGAAACAATTAAGGAAACAAAAATTAATAATTGCGCATTTATTGCCAATGAATATTCAATAATAGTTCTTTTGTAATCTTTTTGTCAGATCTTGAACTTTAGTCTTTTAGGGAATATAAATTTCAAAAAGAAAAAATTAATATAACTTCCATAATTTACGATTAACTTCCAAAAACACTGCAAGTAAAGTTTTGCATTCTGTAATTTTTCCTAAACAATACTAGTGAAGTATGGAGGTCAACACATTTAAGAACATATGTACGCAAATAAGAATTAACAAAGCTGGCTTACCTTTGCCACACAGAAAATTGTTTCGGTGGTAATTTTTGTGTGTTATAGTCCTTCAAAGATGCAAATCCAATAGCATTGTCGTTGTCCGGTAATGAAAGAACCTGATTGTCAAATACAGTCAGATTAATACTAAATCCAGCTCGTTCGACCCAAATTCATAAGGAAAATAGATTAATACCAAGTAATGTTCTTTCACAATCTCCACCATTGCATTTACATTTTGATTGACCTCTAATTCCTTAGTTTTTGCCTTCGGTTTCTGCAACAACAGAAGACTGAGGAAAGCTAGCCAGAAGATACAAAAAGTATTTTAGAGTACGAAACATAATTAAGCAAGATAAATTAATTTTTTTTCAAATCAAAGATTCTATAAAACTAAGCAGAATACAACCTTATGTGCTCTCTGTTTCGCAACAAATTCTGCCTTCAATGATAAATCAACAAGCCATTCTCTCGTAGAAACATCAAGTACTGCAACTTGAACAGTAGAACCAGATACCAATACAGTTGATAACAACACCATACTCCTTTGTTTCAACGACATGCCCCTCAATGACACTACCAATGTTAAATTGGTCAACCAATGTCAAATCAATGGCTCCAGATTCCAACGATTGCAACTGCGATATCTGTCAAGTTGAAGCCATGTATGTAGTATTTTATACATGATAACATCAAGAATAAATAAATTTTAGTCCTCCAGACCAATGTAAAATATATGGTCACGATGGAGACTTTGAAACTAATTTCGATAAAGAACTCGTTAAATAATCTTAGTACGAAACATTCAATCTTATCTAACACTGCCTATAAAAACAATATTAATCAACTAAGCATAGGGCAAAGAGAGCACCTTTTCTTCTAAAATAAAATATTCCTGAATAAAGGATGCATCTGTAGAAGAGAATAATAATTGCTTCAATGAAAGTGTAATCCTACCAGAGTCACTATTAACCTGGATAAGAAATGAAGGGGAACACAGATAAGGACTAGTCAAGATAACATTATCATATGTATCACAGATATGAAAGTTAAAATATAAAACATACATCTACGATATTACAGTGCACGGACTGTCCAACAGAGAAGACTTCAGAAAGTTCCATTCTTCGATCATCAGTAGCCTTAACAACATGGAGGAAGAGGAGACCCGACCAGTGAATTACATAATATGAAACTACTCGAATCTTAAATATTGCGAAGAAAATCAGTATATGCACCTTGTCCTTCGGAGCAAAACCAGTCAAGCGCCAAACAAAGCGTAGAAAGCAACCAGTCTCTATCACATTGCAGATATAACCCTGATTTGAATAGCCTAAGCAGTCAATACTTTCTAATGATAACAAAGTAATAGTAGAAAGCAGTCTATGTAGATTGAGGGTACTATTTAAATTTTAAAGGTTGATTTGATAATAGTAACGACCCCCCTCAATTTTAAACTTTTTGGATTTTGTAAACCATTACAATTTATTTAGACATTAACCTCTCATCAATAATGAAAAAATTCATTAAGAAGTTACACATTTTCGGCCCCTAAACTCAATTATAATGTTTCAATGTAACATATTAACATCATGAGCTATTCTCGTTGAGGAAACAATAGCAAAAACTTTTTCAAGACACACAGAAGTTATTACATCAACAACGAGGACATTGTTTGATGGAGTTGAAGTCGCCTATGTAGATTGAATGACTTCAATTAGTGGCTGCTCTGCTTCAGCATCAGCTTTGTGGTGCCTCGATGAGCAATGTTCTTTCCTCTCGCTGTAACTACAATAACTTCCCATTCGCGGGGGTATTTGCCACCACCATGTGGAAATTGTACCTTCAAAGGGCCATACCAGCCTTCACTGATAGTATCCGAGTATCGGTCTCCAATAGTAACAAGGTAAGGCAGTGTTGTTTTTAGGATTATTAACAATGGGTGGACATTCCGGCATTGGTAAGCTGGTTCATAAAGCCCTACATGTGGCCATCCAAGCCGCGAGCAAATGACCATCAACCTTTCAGTGTTTAAGCTACATACAAAGTGAAACAATCATTGGATATAAATATCAGTTAAAGATATGCCACGCATAATTAGCAAAGAAGTTCTCACGTCGCCATGGATCTCAGGACCATCTAGCTCAGCACCTAAAGTCAAGTTTTAGCAACCAGAATATTAGAACCAGAAAGCTTAGAAAGTAAGCAATAACATCAGAGAGACAGAACTCCATAAATGCAAAATTCAATCACCTTAAGAGCCAATTATTGAGCCTCATCAGGATATGTGTTAGGTTTATCTTCAGGATTGATGGTAAAAAGTAAATACCAGTATAGACAAGCTCATATCACAATAAGCAGACGCAGGCCAGAATCATTTTAGAACAATCTATGTAAAAGTGGAAGTTTCATATTTGGTAGGCTCAGATTACTGATTTATATATCAGATAGAGTACACGAGTTCAAAACCTGCCATGGCTGCAGCCCACATAAGGTTGCCTCACAAACAACACGTTGAACCGTTAATCTGATAATACTAAGTCAGATAAAAATCATCATAGCCTCTACATTTCCCTTTGATTGCTTCTCATATAACCATTTCTTTGTTTTCTTCCTACAAAACATTGTATGTGCAAGCAAAAAGAGGCAGCCAAAGAGATTACCTCAATCTCTAATAGGGTCTATGATTATACTAGTTTCTAGTTATACAATATTAGACGTGTCAAACGAACCAGGCTGGACCATTACTCCAATTGTAGCTCTTCTGCAATTTTGATTTCAGTAAATAAATTGGTGAACAAGAGAACCAACAACGGGTTTTTTCTTCACTTAGAAAGTAACCTCAATGTTACCAGAGTTAATCGAATAGCCTAGTACAAAAGGCTCTTGCCAGTGACTTGAAGGTCTGGGTTCAAAACTCATCGCTTATTATCAAAAACAACCCCCTCAATGTTAGCACAGGAGATGGACACGCCATGGCTGCAGAACCCATTGCATGCTTACAAGCAGAGCAGCAATCTGGGACTACCCCGCCAAGATACGAGTCGATTACTCCAAGCCCTACATAGCTCTAAAGAGCCATGAGAATTGCATGATGCTCGATTGATATGAAGAATATAACGAGGAAAAAGAAGCAGAAGATGATGGTGAACATTAACCTCCTCCTTGGTTGGAACCTTTAAAAACATTTGCAAAGCTATAGAGAATACCTCAAGTGGATTAGACATTGTTCAGTGGAAGTTCAAAAGAACCATTTCAAATAAGACAAACATTTTGGTCTGATAATTTAAAAATATAGGGGACAAATAACTCAAGTGGGTTGAACATATATATGTGAACTTGTGCAAAATATATCAAACAATAGTATTTTACTCCAAACACAATATAACATACTCAGACCAATTCAAATACGATTGTGTAGTTCGATTTTTAATTGTCAAAAGTTACTTTGTTCTACACATGTAAGTTAGAGTTGGATCAAATATCATATAAACGATAAACCAGGTAGAAAATGACATTTTGCTATATTTTTATGTTACCTACTATTATATTAACCCATACAAAAATAAATGTTTTCAGTTCAAAATGTGGAGATTCGACTATGTTAAAACTACCCAATATAATATAAAAAATCCACTTCAAATAAGATAAATATTTACTCTTACAGTCCAAAAAGCAGCAATCTTTGAAGTAAACACCCTCTTAGGCTCAGATCTGAAATACCATCAGGCAAAGGGACTAACCAGCCATGGCTGCAAAAGCCAGTTGCATGCTAGCAAAGAGCAGCCATCTAAATTTGCCCAGCCAAGATACAGGTTAATTGATCCATGCCCAAAACAGCTCTAGAGAGGTCTACCAATAATAGGTGAACGTTGATGTTAATGTGGTGGTATCGTGGCGATGATAACGCTAAAAGGTGCCATTCTTCCAATTTTCCCATACATACACATACATATATACTCCCTCTGTTTCAGAATGATTGTCCAGTACTCAAGTACATACTTGTTTCTTTTGAGGTCAGAAAGGGTTGTTGACAAAGATGTTAGGAAGATAAATCATGGGTAAGAACAGAGAGGAGCAACCACCCTTAAAAACCATCTCTCTCCTGCCTCATTTTCCTCTCTAGAGTTATATTTTGGAAGCTCAGATTACCAATTCATCCATCAGGCCAAGCACACCGGTTCATAACCTGCCATGGCTGCATCCCAGTCTAGAGGTGCCTCACATGAAGCAAGTTGAACCTCTTAAATTGGCAATACAAAGTCTTATAAAAATCATCACAGCCTCTTCATTTTGTATACCGTTTTCTTCTCTTATTTCCATTTCATTGTTTCTTCCAATACCATCAACTCTGTATCCACTTATCTATATATCCATCAATCTAGATGTCTGTATGCATCTATGGGATACATCAAAATGGCACACTATACTACCAAAGATTCTGATCTATTATGTAGTAGATGGTCTCTGCATTTCAGTCAATTCGAAACAGCCTCTCCATTGTCATAGGGGATGGACACCCCTGGCTGTTAAGTGTAAACCCAATTGAATGCTTAAACAACAACAACAACCTCAACCAAAAACCCTCCTAGGCTCAGATCTGAATAATCATCAGGCTAAGGGATTCACCCGCCATGGCTGCAAAACCCCAGTTGCACGCTAGCAAGCTGCAGCCTTCTGGGGTCTGCCTAGCCAAGATACAGGTCAACTGAACCATGCCCAATACAGCTCTAGAGATATCTATCATCATAGCCTACCATAAATACATGAACAATGTTGTTGTTGTTGATGATGAAAAGTACGCTCAAAGGTGATATTCTTGCATCACCTTTGAGACGAGGGGGCATCAGGGGTAAAATAGTACCCTAACGCCGGAAAAAACACTATTTGGGTGTGTGTATAGCAAATCAGCTTTCTGAGATCACAAAGGGCTGTTGACGAAGATGTTACAAAGAAAAATCATAGGCAAGAACAAAGAGGAGCAACCACCCTTCAAAACCCATCTCTCTGCTGCCTCATTTTCCACCCTTCAAGATCTTCCGCCTTCATAAGATCTGCCAGCGGTGTACGTGTCTTCATCAAACCACCATTTCCTTTCTCTTTGCGTTTGTGTTTGCTCAAACAATTTCCACTCACACTGTACATATAAGGGGCATCAGGCGTAAAATCGTAATTTCACTCATAAAAAACACTATTTTGGTGTGTGTATAACAACTCATACTTTTGAGTTCACGAAGGGTTGTTGACGAAGATATTACCAAGATAAATCATTGGCAAGAACAGAGAGGTGCAACTACCCTTGAAAACATATCTCTCTGTTGCCTCATTTTCCTTTCTAGAGCTACTTCGGAGGCTCAGATTACTAACTTATCGATCAGATCAAACACACAGGTTCATAACCTGCCATGGCTGCATCCCAGTCTAGGTTGCCTCAGAAAGAGCAGGTTTAACCTCCTAATCTGGTCATACATTTATCCCAGTATTCAACACTTTTTATCATGGCCGAGTTGATATGAACTCAAGTGAGCTACTCAACATATTTGAATCACAGCAAAACCCTAAACCTTAACCCTCTTTCTCCTCCAGAGTTGACCTCTTTTTCTGCAATTTTGATTTCACAAACAAAAATTATGTTTAATTCAAGGAATGGCTGCAGAAAACAGTTGCATGCTTGCAGGAAGCGGCCATCTGACTATCTGAGTCTGCTGTGCCAAGATACGTGCCCATTACTCCATCATCATTCCTTTAACCATTCAAAATTTTTGCTTCAACCCAACAATTGTCTAAATTAATCAAACATCAAAGTAGAATCTTTTTTAAAATCTGACAAAAAAAAATGGAAACCTGAAAGAGTCCCAATGTAGTGTGTTTAGCTAACAATTCAAGATTTTTGCTACAAACCCCTTAATTTATTATCGTAATCAAACATCAAAGTTAAAATCTTTTTTGTTATCTAGCAAAAAAATAGTAATGTCAAAGTTCACTTCGATTTAAATCAAAATACCATATTCCAGTCAAGCTGATTGAAGTCATATATATTTGAATTTGTGCAAAATATATCAAACTACAGTATTTACTCTAAACACAACATAACCTACTCACACCAATTTTTGATTTTTAATTCTGAAATTAACGTACTTAGGTTAACGCATAAGTCGGATTACAATCAAAATTATCATTTCAAGGAAGGGTTAGTTAAGAAAAGAACATCTATCAACATTTTTGACGAAATATCACACTAACCTACTCAAAATTCAATATTTGAGTTGAGGATTGGAAATTCAACTATCAAAATCCAAAACTAGCTACTAATTCAAGAAGTTGAGCTCAGAATTTAAACTCGTCAATCAAAAGTAATAAAATCCAATTTTTCCTATTCGCAATTTACTCAATATAATATTGAAATTTCAAATGAGTCAAAATTTAATCTTACAGTAAAAAGCAGCAACCTTTGGAGCAACAAAACCCTAAACCAAAACCCCTTTTAGGCTCAGATCTGAATAATCATCAAGCATAGAAATCAACCAGCCATGGCTGCAAAACCCAGTTGCATGCATGCATCCGGGTCTTGCCCCGCCAAGATACGGGTCAATTACTCCATGCAAGACACAGCTCTAGAGAAATATATCATCATAGCCTTTTAAGAATGCCTCAAAATTGTTGATATTGTAGAGGGACCACTATACAATATTGTAGATGGTGGTGATGAAACAGAGTGGTATCAGTGATACTGTTGCCAATTTCTCATATATATATATATTATACTCCATTTGTCCCAAAAAGGTTGTCCAGATTCTTTGTTATTGGACAAATTGAAGGCAAGAAAGGGTTGTTGAGTTGTTGATGAAGAGAAATCATGGCAAGAACAGAGAGAAGCAACCACCCATGAAAATCATCTCTCTGTCTGTTGCCTCATTTTCTTCTCTAGAGCTTAATTTTCCTAGGGGAAATCGGGGGTATTATATATAGGGCAAGGGTCGGTATAATACCTATGTGTTTGATACTTCACCCAAAAAATCCGATACGGAATAGTTATTGATGAACGATAGGCTTAGGACCACTACTGTTCGTATTCGTTTTTCCGAAAACTAGACCGATAAGTTACCGGTTCTACCCGGTTATGACCAATAGGGTATATTTATTGAACCGGTATCGATCCAATAACTTATCGGGTGGATACCGATCCGGGGCAATTCCTGGTATATTTTGTTAGAATAAAAATTTCAATAGAGAAAACCTTTACAAAAAATTAAAATCAATAATATAATATCTAAAAATTAACATATGATTTGTTATCAGATACTCTATCGGGTAATTTATCGGATATCGGATAAACAGACCGAGAATTTCGGACAATATACTCAGTGGATCTCGATTCTCTCAGTCCAATAATGGCCCTACTTAGGACAAGGTAATCTTGAAACTATGACCGATGTATTGGCCAAACGCTCAATACTAGATATGACCTCAAAAGAACGACGGTCAAGGTCAGCCATTGATAACCTCAAAATTGGCCTACATTTACTTGTCTATTTGATGTCACTCATATATCGTTACACATTTACTTGTCTATTTGATGAAGTGTTGCTCAAGTCAAATTCGAGTTTAATTATGAAAGAATACAAACCCAACTCGTCTACCTGTTGAGGTGTTACTACAGTTAAAATATCGAATGAGAAGACTATCCCCAACTTGGTGAATTAAATTTAGTTGATACCAATTAAAGCCAACTCTGTTATAGAATTGATCTTTCATCATTTATCAAAGAGTACATAACATAGATAATATCGAAGTCTTTAAGACCATAATTAATCATGGTTAATGATGCTCTTAATATCGGTATGAGTGTCTAACTACTACACGAACAAACACGTGATGATCTTATCACATACTTATTGCCCCTAATGACATTTCGATCATATAAAATTTAACAACCAGTGCATGTATTACGCCACTCATTTAATGTTTTCTTCAATACATACCATAAGAGTGGAACTAGAGAACTCCAAACTCTCCAATCTTTGGTTCTTGGCACGACTTCCGCAGTTCCGCAACATCGTCCGAATGTGATGGATGAGAAGACCATTTTAGGTGTTGTGATCCATGTTCCCGGACACTAACTCAATTTGTGATGAATGAGAAGACCAGTCATTTTAGGCGTTGTGGTCCACGTTCCCGGACACTAACTCAATTTTTCTTCATCTTCAGTATCCAGCAAAAGAGCCCCCCTAACCTTTGCCCTGCAGAAGAAGTTTTTTTAAGAATGGAAGACACGAAACTAAAATAATAACAAAATTGATTATAATATATCTTTATCAAGAGAAAACATAAGCTCTTCTTGATTATGTCCAAATGTAATGGGAACCTGCGATGAGTTGGCACAACACGAGTACTGACTTTGCCTGAGGTCAACATTTGATTTCGCTTGCCTGAAACAAAGAAGTTCGCATTAGGTGAAAGAACCACGGAGAGTCAGGTCGTGAAATTGCAAGTTGAAACGTCGGACAATAGCATAAGTAATAAATTTCAGCAGAATTGTACACAACGTAGTAAGATCTAAACTCAAAATACAGTGAACAACTCAATATACTAATAATTTCCTGAAGATGGACCCAACTCTGAGATGCTTATAAGTTGAAGTGATTCAGTGCATGCTAAATTCTCACACGTGTTTTACAAGTCAACTTGACCTCGGTGTGCCGAGATCTAAAACTGATATGCAAAAAAATGTGCTGAAAACATCATGGTTATCAGTTTCTGATAGAAGTAAAAATCCTTCAGCCCCTCAACTATAATGTATAATGTTGATGGTCTTTCTTGGAAGCAATTCATAGGCACTATCTGCTACATGCATCTACAATTTTTAACTAAGCAGCATGCATATCAGTTCCCTTGTCTAGGTTTCTAATGGAGCTTACCAGTAAGCTCTTAGAAAAAAGAAAGCAACAACAAAATCAAAATACTTAAGTTGAAGCTCTTTTGGTTATACTATAAGCTAAACAAAAAAAGTTCCAAAACATCTTGGCAAGGCAGCAATATAACTCATCAATGCCACAATATTCTCCTTGTACATGCTACTAACTTAAAGGCTTGATTTGTTGTGGTATATGTACCTGGAGAAGCTTGATCTGAGGTTGACATATCAGAAATATTTTCCGACTTCTGCCGTTTCGAGGAGAGTGCATCTAGTTGCTTCTGAAGACTTTCATTCTTTTCCTGGCAGAAACACAAATGCCTCATATAAGCTACAACAAGAGTGATACTAAGACATAAATGTGTTGGTAACAATTAATAGTCAGTTCCATATGGAGTATATTTGTTAACACCTTCTTTCCATATTAGCTCATCAATATGTTCCTTATGCAAGATTAACAAAATCATAGGGGTGATTTACACAGTTTTCCTCTACCAGGGCATTTGCAAAAGACAATTACTGAAAATACCTGCTCAGCTTTCAAAAGATTTGTCAAATGGCAAATGCGTTCTTGATCTGTAAGATAAAAGTATAAGAATGGTAAGAGAGAATGCAAATCACTCATGCAAATCACTAATGCAAATACTGCAAATAACAGCTAAAAAATAGCTAATGGGAAAGAAAAGAAGGGATTCATAGTCAGATTTATATAGACATTTGAAACGGACTCTCTTGAAGTAATGCACTACAAATACAACATATATCCAAGAAAGCATACATTAAGATCAAAACAATACAGCTTGATAAATCAGGGTGTTTCATAGGAGGCATCTTTTTAATCAGTTGCATAAATCACTTATAAAATGGTCACATGACTTCTAATATACTAGGGCTCAGAATTATGTACTTCTTATAGTCTACAAAACTGTCAGATAAATTCTGTTAAAACAAAGCTTTCCCCGATTCCTCCACTAAACAACAAAATCGACAAGAACAGTATCAACATGTGTGTTTTTGCTAAGAAGTAGATACTAAAATAATTGAATATATAAACTTGATCAAGCATTTTCAATATAAAATAGCTTGGGATAAGTATATAACCCTTGGTCGATATATTATGCACACATTGGTATTGTTTGAACAGCTCAAATGACATATTAGCCATCACGTCACTTGCAGTAGCAGTAACAAGTTTAGAGAGAGAAATGGATATCCTTGGCATCCCTTTGCCCTTTTGAGCTATTATTTTTGCGGAAGTAATACCTACATCACACAAATGGCTTTCAGTACTAAAACAAAAAGTTACGTAAGTTCACTGAATATAACAGCTGTTTCACGTTTCAGTAAATTATATACATAAATAATTCCTGTAGCTGTAGAGATATCTACGACTATCCTATAATGATCTCCTGGAACGATCCATGTTGATTGTTGGAAGTACAGTCAATGAAGGTCACACGTTTCTGGACATGAACAGTCCCACTTGAAATAACTTAGGTAAAGCCGTACATGACATGGCTTTAAGATCATCAAAGAACAAGTTTTTGTATTTTCTTTGAACAAATAACTTCGATTGCCGTTTCAGCAAGCATACCAAGAGTTGTATGGAAAAACACTCTAAATGGCAAAGAGAAGAGATATGAACAGTAAGAGTTTGAGACTAGTCTTAGAGAGCTTGTTAAAGAATATACAAAGTGTGAAGTGCTTCGTCAATCTGTTAAAAGAAGTAAAAGTTGAAAACAAGCATCACATCTACCCAAGACCAGTAGCTTGGGCCTCTTATGTTTTAACAGGGAGTGGTTACTGTTTATTTAGAGGATGTAAAAAGTAGTTCTTCCTGGAAAATATGAAGTTCCAGGACTTGTAAATTAGCTAACGGTTTAAGCATCAATTCCAGTGTGACATTGAATCCCCCTTATGCCAAACGTCACCAGTGTCATATCTTTTAGGACTTTATATCATTAATAAGAAAATCTTTGCTTAATATTTTGTACCTTGTCCCTACATAGATTAGTAGGCCTTTACGCAGATTATCAACAACTATTCTTTAGGGAACTAACACAAGCGATGGAGTTTAGAAAAACAAAACTGATCATTGAACAATATGATTCCAATTTACACCAAAATACTCTACAGAGTGTAAGGAAATGATAAGTGTATCTGCAAGAGCAGATATTGACTACCTCCAGATTTGGTCTTCTCCTCCATAACAATCCTCAAATCTTCAGACTCGAAGGAGGCTTTCATGTAATCTAAAAATTCAGACCAAGAACCTCCAATTCCAGTGACATCCCTCTATATGCAGAAAACTATATTTAAGTGAAATAAAGCTGTTTCGTGTATCTCAGCAACATCAAAATCAAGTATTCCAAAAGATTAACAAATTCAAGCCTCTTACAGAAAGACAACCTCTAACTAATTAAATTCTTTTTATAACTGATACGATCAAGCCCGCTGTGAGGATGAACCCAACAATTGAGAACTCCATAGTTTACAGAACTATAATTGAGTGGGGCCGTGTTACACCAGCAAATGAAGTTGCACCATTGATAAAATTCAGTGAGTCAACAACACGTGTTCAATTAACTAAGAAGCTCTCCTCTATAAAGTCTACCATTTAAGCTCCACAACTCCACAAATAAATTGACTCCAACCAACACAATGAGCATACTTGTAGAGATATGTGATGGTACTTCTATTAGTTTTCAATACATTTCCTATTACAAATCTCAACTTTTTCACAAAACACGCCTGTTAACACTTTTCAACGACTAGGTTAGCCTAGTGGCCACGGGGTACTACTCGCAATGACAGAGTTTTGAAGTACTTGCAAAGTCGAGGACTAATTGTGTTCGTTAAGAAAGTGTCTAACAACACTTCTCTTCCTTGCATTTCTCAACAATTATGGACAGAGTTCCGACACAGTATAATATGACTTTTAAAGAACCACAACTCATCCGAACCTCGTTATCAAGTAATATCTCGTAACAACTAAGCTAACTAGTTCCATTTACAAGAACCATACAAAACTATGAACATAAGTAAATTACCATGTCTTCAAGATCATGAACTGACTTTCAGGCTTGCCAAGTGTTAATAGAAAAAGTTAATAAAAATATAATCTTTATATATTATCACCAAATATTATACTCCAACATATACTAAAAAAAATCAAATACAAACTTAGAGAAATACCCATCAAATTCAAAACTAAAACTAGACAATCTTTTTGGGATATAATTATTATTACCCAACACAACAAATTTACAACACCATAAAAAATAAAAATAAAACATATAATAAAAAGTACCATGTCTTCAAGTTCATGAAGTGACTTTCGGGCTTGCCACGTGTTGGTGTGGAAATCAGAGAGACGAATGGTAAGGGAAAAGGGGGTATCTGGTAGTTGGTTTCCATGAATGTGAAGGATAAACGAACTATTCGGGCCGATTTCTTGATTTGGGTTTAACACTTCGGGCTTCACTTGCCTGAAAATGGGTTCCATTTTTGGTCTTTGATCTTCTTTGAAGTGAAGGGAGAATTTGTGCAAATAATAAATATTTGACCACAAAAAAAGATTAGACTAAATGACTTCTCACATTAATTATAGTAGTAATCTCTGCACAGTTCACCTGTGCAATTTCGTTCAGTTAGTATTTCATAAATTTTTATAACTATATTCGCCTAAATATGACATCATAAAATAATAAAAATTAAATTGTATATCTAAACATATTAATTAGAAAAAATACTCTTCACTATTAACTATTTGACATTAAAATATATGAACATTGCTTGAGTTACAAATGTATAATAATCAACTGATGAATACAACATTAATTCTATAAATGGTGAAAAAATCAAAATATATACAACTAAGTTAAAATACTCAAGCAAAACATATTAGCAACTACTAAGAAGTTAACAATAAAATGGATCAATAATAAAAAGTAGTTATTTTTTAAATGTTTATCTTAGATAGGTGGCAAACATATATGATGCCACATGGATAGTCTAGAAGATCTCCTAGGCTTCACCAAACAAAGACTTTCCACATTATAGTATAGATAGTATAGATAGTATAGATTTGAAAAAAAAAACTAGTTATACTTAATTATCCCAAAAAATTAGGGTAAATAATTAACTTATTTCAAATGTAAGTGATGTCAGAAGCCATTTGCCCAAAAAATTATGCTTTAATTATCAACAAAGGAAATATTGTATAGTTTGGAGTTTTTGGAATTGTGCATAACTTTAATGTTCGCGCAAAGAGAAAATGATTAAGTAAATTACAATTTTAGTCGTACGTAATTACATAAGTTGACATTAATCGAAGTTATACTTATGGTAAAACATATCGAAGAAGTTTCATTAGTGTATAGTTATATCTATTTAAATGCTAAATAAAATACATATTTGAAAATCATATTTAACAAATACTCCAACTTTTATTATACTCTTACCTTCATTAATAAATAAATTGTCTAATTTGATCAAAATTTAATTTTTAATATTGTCAAAATCTAAAACTCAATTACATTTAAGAAACATAGTACAATATTACTATATTATTTAATATCCCACTTAATAAGTATAATGTATATGGAAGAGTCCAAAAGCTTGAAATAATTGATTGCCTCTTTCTTCCTTATGCTGTTACCACTTTTGGCGCATCTTTTAGCTCCTCTTCATTTTTCACATTTACCATCACCAAATTCAATTTTAAAAAAATCAAGGTATACATGTTATTTTCATTATTCAAAATGGTTCCATTATTTTTATTATTAGGAATAATCTTGATTCATTGCTACATTTTGATGTAATGAACATAGCAATTTGTTAGTGTTTGTTGACAATATAAGATTTGTTTTATAACATTTAGAGCTCAAATGTAATGCATGCAGAGTTAATCGAATAGCTTAGTGGAAAGTCTCTTCCCTGAAGGTGCTGGTTTAAAACTCATATCTATCGCTAATTTACAAAAAAAAAAAAATGTAATGCATGCACACCTTATGTTGTAATAACATGCATATTGTTTTTTTCCTCAAAGATCTAGTTTACTTGAATGTGGAGGTATTATGGTAGAGATCGCATTGGTTGGTATATTAGAGATTTTATTTTTGATACTACATGAAATGAGTTTGTTGCTATTTATTTTCCTGTTCTATATTGTGAATAAAATAAATGGCATGTCCCTACTCTAGCATTTAAGTAAGGATGGGTACTATCCAACCCCTACCCGCTTAACGAGCTACTCTTAACGTTAATGTTATGTATCATCTCCACCATGGTCGTTAATACAAAAAATAGAACTTATTAACTTATTGGTACAATTTTTTTTTCCCCCTACTTCTCATGTGAATAACCATTGAGTTTTGAATTGGTTTAATTGCTAGTATTTTTTTAGTTATGATTTATGGAAATCTCGTGTTGTTTTTTCAGGTGACATTCACTTTCAGGTAGTGATCTGAGTATATTGAAGTAGTTGGAGAAGTAGAAACCATATGCCATGGCTCTAGGGAGATACTCAAGGGTTGATGGAAAGAAATCGTCGTCTGGTTTCTGTTCATCGGTCATAATAATAGGTTTCGTTGCTCTTTGTTTAGTAGGAGTATGGATGATGAATTCATCCTCTGTAGTACCTGTTCAAAACTCGGATGTGAGTTCGGGCGATAATCAGAATGATGTTACCTCCAGGACGCAGATCATTGATAGCAATGAGAATACTGGTACTAGTACTACTGATGAAAACAGTGAGGCTAGTGGTGGCACTGACAAAGGTAGTTCTAGTGATGATACTCAACAAGAACAGAATTCAGGTAAGGACGAGAACCCCCAAACAGGAAATGCAGAAAACAAGGAGACGGAAGTGAAGACCGGGGATGGGGACCCCAAGTCAGAAGTTAAGGGGGAAGACAAAAAGGAAAATGTGGAGTCAAAGTCAGGTTCTGAAGCTGGAGAAACAAAGGAAGGTAATACTGGCGAAGATAACACGTCTGTAGAAGGTTCGAAAGAGAACAAGTTAGATGCAGATAGCGGTGAGAAGAAATCAGAAGAGAAAACACAGAAGAATGATAACTATAATGGTCAGACAGAAGAGAAGGTGGACAAGAGTCCAGATAGCGGTGAGAAGAAATCAGACGAGAAGACACAGAAGAATGATGCTCAGACAGAAGAGAAGGTGGACAACAGTCCAGAAGAGAAGACCCAGAATAACGATAAGGGAGATGATCAGAAACAAGGGGAGCAGGCTGAGGAGAAGAAGGATATGAAAGAAGAGAAGCAGGCTGACAAGAAGAATGATATTTCCAACCAAGGTTCTGGGGAAAAGAAAGAGAATGGGCAGGCTGGAGATCAAGCCTCAAATGAGGTGTATCCTTCTGTATCTCAATCCGAGCTGTTGAATGAAACATCTACCCAGAACGGGTCATTTTCGACACAAGCAGCAGAGTCAAATAATGAGAAGGAGGCTCAAAGTTCTCCAGGGAAAGAAATTAAGACGGGGAAGAAATGGAAACTGTGCAATACCACTGCTGGTCCTGATTACATACCCTGCCTTGACAATATAGCCGCCATTAAGAATCTTCGAACTACTAAGCATTATGAACACAGGGAGAGGCATTGTCCAGAGAATCCACCTGCTTGCCTTGTTCCGCTACCTCAAGGATACCAACGTTCAATTGCGTGGCCTACTAGTAGGGATAAGGTAAAATTGGTGGTGAGGGAGGCTATTCTTTTTATTATAGTTTCATTCCTCGTATTTGTTTGTAATAACTATCGATTTATATCTTGCTGCAGATATGGTACCATAATGTTCCCCACACAAAACTTGCTACAGTTAAGGGTCACCAAAACTGGGTCAAAGTCACTGGTGAATTTCTTACCTTCCCTGGTGGTGGAACTCAGTTTAAGTTTGGTGCCCTTCATTATATTGACTTCATACAAGAGGTTCGAAATTTTTATAATTTTGTTTTCGGGGTTGGAGTGTAGGGGTAGTACCCAACTGCCTCTAATTCCTCCCAGCATCTGCTGTTGCGTAATATTTTCTGTTGAAATTCCAGTATCATTCTACACACTTTTGTTTTATCGGTGTACATATGTATGCATGATTTTGTACAGCGTATCCTATTGAGCCCATGAACATGCTTAATTAAAAGTGACATCTGCTCTTTGATATTGTTCTAAAATAGTTAGTGGCCTATCGCAAAGAATATTTGTGTTCATCCTTATATGATAAATATCCCATTACACTTTAGTTGTTTCTTAGCAATGTTATCGGTTTTCTGTTCTTACTTTTGGACATTGTCAATAGTAGGATTTGTTTGTATTTCTTTTTGCATTGTTCATCATGGTTTATTCTCCATTGTACTATTATGATGTGAACAAAAGAACCAAGTTTGATTTTTAAAATCTTTGTACTAGTCATATTACCATTATCAAGTAGGGCTTCAAGTTGTAAGAGATATATTTCATACTGTGAATTTATTTTGCAGTCTGTGCCTGATGTAGCTTGGGGCAACCGTTCTCGTGTCGTTCTGGATATTGGATGTGGGGTTGCTAGCTTTGGTGGTTTTCAATTTGATAGAAACGTGTTAACCATGTCACTGGCCCCAAAAGACGAGCACGAGGCTCAGATTCAGTTCGCTTTGGAAAGGGGCATTCCAGCAATATCAGCAGTGATGGGTACAAAGAGACTTCCATACCCAGCGAGAGTCTTTGATGTTGTTCACTGTGCGCGTTGTAGGGTACCATGGCATATTGAAGGTGTATTACAGCCTCCTCTCTTTCTCTCGAACTATCTATCAGATAATCAGACAGTTTATCAATCTGGAAAATGAATGATTAGTTAGATAGCGAAATTTTGAGTTTGTCAGGAATTAAAAGGCTAATATGTTCTGTTGGAATTATTTCCTTGCTTAGAATTTGGCTTACCATGTAGGGGGAAAGCTTCTATTGGAGCTGAACCGTATGTTGCGCCCTGGTGGTTTATTTATTTGGTCTGCCACGCCTGTATATCAGAAGAAAAAACAAATAGATATTGAAATTTGGGAAGGTAAGCAACTATGTTGTATATCATATTTCTAAATTAATTGATTACTACGTATTTAGTTTAACTTACTCCACCGAGTTGCAGCCATGACGAGGCTAACAAAAGAAATGTGCTGGGAAGTTGTTTCAATTATAAAGGATACAGTGGATAAAGTAGGTATTGCCATATACCGTAAACCTAGTTCTAATAAGTGCTATGAGCAGAGGAAATATAACACCCCCCCGCTTTGCTCAGACTCTGATGATCCAAATGCAGCATGGTATGTCTATATGCTTGAATAAGTTTTGGTCTTTAATACGACTGAATTAGACAATCATCTCTTTAAAAATACTGTTTTAGATGAATACCTATTTATAATATTATTACATTTGATGTCACTGAAATGGATGCCCTTGTTGATTGTTCATCAGGAATGTACCTCTGCAAGCATGCATGCATAAAATACCTGTTGGTTCATCTGAACGTGGATCTCGATGGCCTGAAACATGGCCTGCCAGATTAGAAAAACCACCTTACTGGTTGTTGAGCTCCCAAACTGGCGTTTATGGAAAACCAGCACCAGAAGATTTTGCAACAGATTATGAACACTGGAAGCGGGTTGTTGAGACATCGTACTTAAAGGGAATGGCCATAGAATGGTCTACCGTGAGGAATGTTATGGACATGAGAGCCGTCTATGGAGGGTACGAGAAATTTTTATTTCTTGGCGCTGTCTTGCATCATAAAAAATTATCCTAATTTCCTTCCATTTGTAGGCTAGAAGTCTCTTTATTCATCCCTACTACCCCTTAGCTTCTTCACAATGCGTCTATATTAACCGATAGCGTGGCAGTTATGGAAAGATCTACACCTCCTAAAAGTATCCTCTTCATTAGTGGCTGAAATTTTAGCATCTTCCTTCTACCTTGTAGCAGCATCCTTATCCCTCAGACAGCTTCTCACCATCTAACGCAATTTTGTTGCAGATTTGCGGCTGCTTTGAAAGACTTGAATGTTTGGGTCATGAACATCGTTACAATTGATTCTCCTGACACGCTTCCCATCATATATGAACGCGGTCTATTTGGGATATATCATGACTGGTGTGAATCGTTCAGTACATACCCAAGAACTTATGATCTTCTCCATGCTGATCATCTCTTCTCCAAGCTTGAAAAGAAGTGAGTCCTTTTCATCATCTAATAATGTCAATAACATTAAATAAATGAGTATTTGATTATTGTTTCTTATTTCGCCTGCCTATGCTGATTTTGTCATCACCAGATGTAAGTTTGAAGCTTCCATAGCGGAGATTGATCGAATTTTGAGACCAGAGGGAAAGATCATTATCCGCGATGACAAACAGATCGTTACTGAACTGGAAAGCATGTTCAAGTCTATGCACTGGGAGATCCGCATGTCCTACAACAAAAAAGAGGAAGGATTACTGTGTGCACAGAAGTCCAAATGGCGCCCGGACGAGTCAGAGAATCTTGATTACGCCATTGGAAATATTTCATAGTTGTCTTCCTGGAACAGAAGAAACATTTTCCTGTAAACAGGAGAAGCATTTGTTGCTTGCTTGTGTTCTTGAAGCTTAAACTCATGCCACATAGATTTATGAGGAAATTCATTCATTTTTCTATTGTGTCAGCAACAGCAGTCATATTAGCATTCTCAGGTAGTAAAAATTGTGTATTAATTAGAACAAAATCAAAATTCTGCTCAGTAATAACGAGCCATTTATAAATTTCATAGATATAATCATCTTGATTATGCTTCAACTAGCTAATACTTTGTAATAGGGAGATAATACTTTGAAATAGGGAGATTAGACACTGGTAATTTTGTTGCATGATGGGAACTTAGTTCACGAAACAAATCCAAAATATTACAACATTATATACTTTTGTAACATGAGACCCGCAGTCGCCCCTCGTAGATACACCATTATATACTATTTATACTGAAATATACTTCTAATCTTGATATCACAAACATATTAACAAAGCTCACTTGAGATTGATGGCTTGACATTATATATGTTACCTTTTCCTATCAGTTACACATGGAAACTACAACTTGCGTTGAAACCATGCTTGATTACATTAGTCTAACAAATTATGTCAAATGTTATGATACAAATGGTACTACACGCGCAAAAGAGCTCGTGTATTAACTTAAGGAAGGCAATAGAGCAAGACAGCCAAAAGGAACTCCATTTCATGCATTCTGCTGCATATAGCCATCATGTAGGTATTGCAGCCAATTCAGTGGCAGAGTTGATGAGGTAACACAAAAAGGCAGCCTCCATGGAAGTTACATATAACTTCAAGTAGTCATAAACTAGACTGTTTGCAGTTGATCATCCAATGCTCTTGTTTGTACGACTTCATACCAGCATACCAGTGCTAGGTATGGACCACTCTGATAATCAAGCAGTCGTTCGTTACATGTCCTATTTAGTCAGAAGCTCCACCGATCCAACTGCAGCTTAGCTTCAGCCATGTCCTTCTGTGCCTTCTTCCTCCGGTAAAATATTGGACAATCTCGGCTGAACAATACATTTACAATTTAGACATAATAGATCGGCCAAAATAGGAGGAAATACCCTGAAAGGAGAACACCTAACCATGTTCTGTTTGCCTATCATACAGCCAAATTAGCCTTTGGAGAATAAATATGAGCCAACCTAATTTTTAATTAATCAATCAACATATACAAATTATCGTATTGTTTCACTTGTTTGAGGATACTAATGTTGGAGAAGACCCTTCAGTAAGAATAATTGTAAAGAGTAATTCTCCTATCCTAATTTTATTTTTCTCTTTATATATAGAAATGCCAACCCTAGTAAAAATCCATCTGATGGATGAAGGTATCTTTCATCTATTTTTCGATAACAGACTTTAATATATATTTTTTTATACACTATCTTAAAAGTAAACAATTAGAGGGTACGATATGTTTAAACAGAGAAGGCTGCTCGGGGTCATATGTTTGTGCCAACGCATTATTTCAATCCATGCTAACTACATGTTTTATTCGTGTTAGATGACACAGGGCTAATAATATAGGATCAAACTTTTTTGTGCAGTAGACCATATGCACAAATAGATGTGAGTGTTAACCACACAAGAATTGACAAACATGAGAAATAATGCATGAACCTGGTACACAGCACGTCCTGATGAAGAGATCCTTGGCACTCTTGACATTGTGTCCAGAGCCTCCCAAAGAGCTTCTCGTGCTCAGACACTACAATAAATAAAGCTATGAGCTTCACGCTCTAGTTTATACTAACTAAATAGAGAGGGGACGTTGCTAACCATGAGTAACAGATTTGCAGTAAAGTTCAGCTTCCCTCCCCTTGCAGTGGGAACATAGAGTCTGAGATGAACCACTGGATCAAAAAGGGGAAAAAGAATTCAGTGACGGAGAATGATTATTGGATATATTATAGAAGGGAAAAACTGAGGTCTCTTTCAACAGCTTGCTTGTCAGACACATATGCAAGCTTCCCATCCATTCGCCAACTTAAACACTTCAAGTTTAGAGAAGCAGCTTAGCCAAACACTTTCTACAACATTCCTTGCATGCTTTGCAAGTATATAAACTTTGCATTATGAGTTGTTTGAGCAACTAGAGGTTATTAACAACTGGGCCACAAGAATGTGACGAAAACAGACTTCACAGTGACTGGTCTTATATGAGAAGTAAATATGTAATGTTAACATACTGAAGCTATTAGATAAAATAATCATTTTTGCACGCCTAGTTAATTAACACCTATAATTATACTGTGGAAGGGCAACTGTAACAGTGACATCTCCTGTTGAAAGTTGAATGCCCATTTACCTGATTAGAGCCTTGCAACCAATGCAAGTTAGTTGCTTCTTAGCAAACCTCATTATGCCACTGTTTGAGGGGGTCGAGATGGAAATGGATCTGGTGTGACTTCCTTGAAGGAGCTCTTTACTAGCATTCTTCAATATCGGCTCAAAAATCCGTAGAAGTGGCTGCAAATGTATAATGTCATGAGCATATAGGTAATGGTTGTGTAATAACAAAATGCAAAGTATATCATGACACACTGACCTTGCTAATTTGATTCTCCAGGTAGTAATTAGGATCTATAGGAATATTGTTTTCTAATACATATATTGGATCCTCCGACCTTTCATATGCCTGTTCACCACCAAGGATATATATATATTTTCAGGTGTAGATATGAAGTGGGGAACTTGGTGAAGTGTTTACAAGAACACGCGGTAGGTAAAGCAGAAAATGACTCGCCTTGGCGCCTTTTGCAGCTTTCACAATGACATAAGGTACTCGATCCCCAACATTTGGTGCAGTAGCAGCATCTCTCTGTTGAATAAAAAAACCGCCTAAGTTTGATTTGATAGAAAGAACCATAAGTATCCTTGGATTGAATATTTGTAACTCCAAGTGCACCATTGCTGATAAAGGAGATCTTAATTTGCATGTCCTTGAGGGGATTTCTAAACTTGGAGATAATGGCAATCTCAAGAACTACAGGCCACAACAGGTTCAAATCACTGGATGCTACTCACCTTGCGCATTCTTTCAGCAAGTTCAACATGTGCTGCCTTGACTTCATAATCATCTCCTGTTTTTGTCAACCCCTGGGAAAGCAAAAGTAGGCATTTAAAGAACAATTACAGCCATAAAAATATTTCCTTTTCAAACTGTTTATTACCTTAGTAATAACCAAAAGAGATAAGTCTATCCGGTTCATAAGAAGATCAGAAATATTATTCTTCACATATTGAACAGCACCCGGGATGTCTTGGTCTATCAATATTTTCTGAAGACATTCAGTTACTAGGTTTTTTACCAGCAGACAATTATCTCTCCGAACCGTTTCAATCCCTGTTCATTGTAGGTGTTGATACAAAAACTTTAGAAGAATCTATGCAGAATTAATGAGTGTAGCCAAAAATATAAAATTATCCTCACCTTTAGCGTCCATTTTATCGAACTTGTCTTTGTTTGTCCATAAAAGGCCAGCATATCTCTTCTTGCTTATTAGCAAATATGGATAATAAACCTTCTCAAACTCCAGTTTTATTGGCTGAATTAACACAGTATAAGACAGTAACAGAAAATTATAAAAAAGGATTTGCACGAAGAGTCCAGCTAGATCGTCACCACAAATTAATTATGTTTGAAGTCAAGCAAAGCGAAATTGTAAGATTTTGACTAAGGATGTTATTAACATTTTGCAGCAACTCGTACAAAGTAAACTCACTTTTGTAAAGGTGCTACTGATAAAATCAGCGGCTTCTTTCCCCAAGTTCATCGCCTCTTCCACTGTTGGGACTCCAAATTGCACCATAACAGAATCGGTATCTCCATATATAACCTAATATCATGATGAAAAACAAAATTATCCCAAGCTAACTATATAACCAGACTGCTATGGTCATCATGTATGTAAATACTAGTACAATTCCACGCCATGCTATGGAGTATGTGATAACATGAAAAACAATAAAAGTGATCAGCCTGAAGTCAGAAAGGCTGTTACTTTAATATGGTTCTTCAAAATATAGCCAGAGGAGTTACAGTTAAAACGGTTTCAGTATCACCATTTGTGCCTGGGCTGAACTGTTAAAACTTCGATATTAGATATATCAATGTCATTGTGTTTGTCAATGATCAATGTTTTTGTTATGATCAATCTGTTCAGAAATGCATAATACTAAATCACCTGGCAAAAGATAACTGAGAACATACCTCAGCAGTATGTTGATAGCCTCCAAGTACAGTGAACTTATCTTCCACAAGTTTCTTTGTGTGCTCAATCATTTGACGACCTTTATAAAATGAAGGAAGAAATAAAATTTTGTGTAAGAATTTACTATACAGTAAATGTCAGTTGTGCAACTAGTTATGTACGCAAGGGCTGTAAGTTATATTACCGTAGCTTGTAACACTTGAAGATATTTCTAAACAGGGCAACTGTCCAATAGATGCTCCTGTAAACCCATACACAGAATTTGCACTTATCTGAAAAACCAACAGGGAATTGAAGAGGTTGTGAGATATTTGAACAAAAATTGTGATAATTGTCAATTTGGACGGTAGACATCAAGACGGGCGGATCCAGCTGTTTTAAAGTGGGTGTTCGACATTTATTTTTAAGTGGGTGTTCAAAACACTTAAATATATTAATATATGAATACAAATGCCAATTTCTTTATAATTTTTTTGATACCTATATAATTAATTTTTTATTTTAAAACGTGTCTGTTCGACTGCACAGGCTGACAGGCGTGCACCTTAATACATTCGCCACTGAATTCAAGATATTATTTTATATGGCTGTTGTTTATAATGCAGTATATGAAGAGCAAGCGGAAAAGAAAAAGTAAGTTACCTTCAGTGCCAGTTGTCGTCCATCTAGCACAGCTCGTACACGCGGATCTTTAGCTTCCTAAAGTGAATGCACACTTGTTACTTTAAACTTCATAAAAGTCCCAATAATTTGTAACAAGAGAGAAAAACACCTTTTTTTTGTTAGGAAAGATATAATTATAACCACATCCTTGATATCAACTAAGATATAATGCAGTTTTCATTTTCAACAGAGATCTGGTACTTGTGTAACAAACAATTTCAGTTAGCATTCATTATAACCATTAAAGCTTCCACTAATGTAACTCCATGGTACCTCAGTCACATAATATGAAGCATGATTCTCATCCTAAAAACTCATTATTAGTAGTAATGATATATAATGTCAACAGTGATAGGGATACCATTTGAACATAGTGGATTAAAAACACAAACACAGTCATTAGTCATTAGTCATGACTTTCTTAAACAATGGACACACACGAGTCACAACAGGACCCTGCAAAAAGACAGGTCTGGGAGGCAAGCTCTTGATATGACAAAAAAGAGCACAGAGGGATATTTGAGCTATAAAATGCCCCACTACAGAGCTACCAAAGACATCAAACTAAGAAAAATGGCTACAGACCAATGCACACGGGACTAATTTGAATGTAGAATGTATAAGATTGGTTACCACCTTCAAATCTGCTTTGGCCCTTTTACGAGCGGCCAATAGTTCCTCAAGAATTTCTGGAAGTATGCCCTTGAAAAAACCAACATGCCCATCATGAGAAGATGTAAGAGGGATGACATTATTCAAAAGCAATTAGTGAACAGGCAGACCTTTTGCAGATCAGGTCTGACAAATGTTTCACCCGATGGGGTTTTGTTGACACACTCTGGAGGGATATTAAGTCTACGAGCATCTTCTGGAGTTACCTACTCACAAATCAACAAAAGGAACGTCAGTACAAGAAAAGGAGCAAGAGAACTTGTTGTTTCCAACAATAATTTATTGTAATACTCGTGATTTTAAAGTGATCTCTTTCAACGTTTCTTATTTTTTGCATGTGCCAGTGGTGGATGTGGATTGCAAAATTTGTAGGAATAAATGGTAATGAGAATGTAATACCAGAGTGCAATAGCATAAATTATATGCCATCATGATTGAAGGATATAGTGAAGCAAAATCCAAAGTTGCAATGGGTTTATTATAGAAGCCAGTCCTTGCCTCCAACACCTACATTGTAAGAACATGATGCTAAAAGTTAAAGCAGGTAAATTAAATTCCAGTATAAAGGTACGAAAAATATCATTCTGCTCAATTGAATTATCATGAGAAAAAAATGTCACTATAAACACACATCACACTCACAGTTGCACCCTCATATGTTCCTTGTTCTGAGGATCCTGCCTGTTTAATATTTGGAATGAGAAGGTTCTTTTGCCTTGATTTCCTTAAAAGTTGAGATAGCACCTATATAAAATCAAAGATTTACTTCTCAAAACCAGTAATCTTTCAATTTGTGCAATTCACATAATCACAAAATTGAGCTTTGAAATGGACCTTAATACTCTGTCCTCTGGAAAGAAGAAATGAAATAGGTACACCAGTAACGCGGGCCATCTCTACATAGTTATAGATGTACATTAACTTGTCCAAAAGCCGTTGCGGGAGATAAGCATCCTGCAATGTTCAAATATGGTGTCCCAATAATACACCACACTACTAAAAGACTAAATCCGGATTATTTTATGAGTCATATGCGTGGCAATTGATACCAGTCTAAAATATTGTTTCTGGACTCAAACTAGAACTTGAAAAGAAAAGTGTATGGAACAAGAAAGAAACCTCAGAAGTAGGAACAAATAGCAACCTTCCATTAACAAATAATTAAACAAAGCTTTTTCATCCTTAAATTTAATACTTAAGGAAAAGCATTACAACTAATCTGATCAATGCCAAAATGAGTTAATGGAACGTAATTGTGCAACATCAATCTTGTACATTAGCATTCAAAGGAAGGCACATCAACTTAAAATAAGAAAATAATGAACCAAAGATCGAATGTCACAGTAAACAAAGTGGAATCCCCGATGCATTGAATCCTGTAAATCATCATATGCATTAAAGAAATTCAAGACCAGAAGGAGACCAGTATAAGTACAGGCAGATTTTCTGGATATATCTACTAATATCTAAATGGCACAACAGAGACAAAGGAAACAAAATATAGTCACAAGGAGAGAAATCAGTCAAGCCTATTAACAATAGTAGCTCATTAACCTTTAAACAATATACAGCAAGCCGCCTCCTTGTTTCTGCATTTCCATTCTGAAGGTCAGAAATGATTGAATGATGAACATCCTCTTTCTGCAACAAACCAAATAGATATCCAATAAAACAGTATATGCTCCTTCGTTGTTGGGGGAAGTCTAGACTTGTTCATGAATGTAGCTATAAATGCATGCACAAGATATGGCAAGATTGAAGTATATTTATCACACTGCCTACACTTTTTATCAATTGTGAAGTAGTAGATAGTGTTTGTACACTCTTAGGTCAATTTCGAAACAGCCTCCATGTTATTGCAGGGGTAAGGCTGCATACTATCTAACCTCCCAACCCCCTTTTACCCCGCTCAGGCAGAAGCCTCTTCATAGGCATTAATATGTTGTTGTTGTTGTTGTATATACGTCTCTTGTAAATCTGTATGGCATTCCTAAGTCTTGTTAGCACTGCGCCAGTTTTGCAATAGCAAGGTGGAGTTAAAAGAAAAGTAAATAGTATCTCGCATAGAAATGTCTTAGCAAAATATTTTTGGCAGCCCAGTCATCATCAGCATGTAAGAAATCTTTTCTTTCTAGGAAATGATACCCTAGTATGCAGTGCTTACCAAGGTTACACCAAACTAAGAAAACACCACTGAAGCCTACATAGCAAGTTTTGGTTCTTTCTTGTATTATGTGTATACTAAAAATTCTACATTCATATTAACTACACTAAAATATATATATTAATTCTTTATTCAAATAAGTCAAGAATCAAATGTGCAAGGAAGACGACATTTATTGTTAATGTACATAATTATAATTTATACATTAGCTATATTTGAATAATAAACCTTATTGATAAATTAATATTGATTAACAAAGCAAGCAAACAGAAGCATTGCATCATAGAGATGCACAATGTTCTAGGGGATATCATTCAATGGTAAATGCCGACTAGTTATACTAGAGGTATATAAGATACTCCAAAAAGAACCATCAAGAAATTCGATTTTCAATTAGATTAAGAACGCAAAGACAGAATTATACCTGCTCATTCAAGAAATGAGCTGAAACAGAATTCAGTGAGTAAGAACTTAATTTATGATCCCTCTGCATGGCCTGCACAGTTGAGAAACAAAAAAATGGTTGCTGAAAATGTGTACTGACTACCTCGTTTGGCATGAATATGTTGCATTAAGCCAAATCTTAAAAAGAGAATCATATAAAGCTGGCATGATTAATGGAGTGAATCAATAAACCTGCAACAAATCAAACTGAACTCTCCCTTCAACTGTTACTTCTTTACTTTCTCTTGTGCCGTATTGTCTGCAACACCATATGTCATATTAGCTTGATAGCAAACATTAATGCACCATTACTTCCAAGGACAGAGGATTAGTTTTACAAATATGCAAACTGCATAAAAGTTCTGCTCAAAATTATTACTTTGTCTATAAATTAGGTCTCTTTCTACAAGAAAGGAACATGCAGTAGTTCTGTTAGTTCCACTTCTCTACAAATTCTAGAAGAAAGATCATAACAACATTCTTACTATCAACCACACCCGCCAAGGAGCTTCATCCAATAATAATGCCTTGAGACATACAAATAAGAAGGGAACCTAGCCCGGACCACGATATCGACCAACCCATGGCATTCAAGTTCTCCCAGTAACCGTAGTCTTTTTAAAATTCGACTTCTCCACATCAATACTTACAAATAATATTTTACTGATCAAATGACTGCTTAAGGCGTAGATCATATTATCTATTCAGACTGAGGTGACACCAGAAATGGTTACAGTCTTCTACATACACTCCCTCCATCAGATGAGGATTGTCTACTTTGATGTTCAAAGGTCAAAATTAACAAACTTAGTAGCTTTAACTGACACATAAAATAAGTCAGCCATCAAGAAATTTAAAATGGATGGTCTTCACAGGATACAGGGAATATCCAAGTATATAAATGCACATGACTTGCACTTTATGTATCTCCAGGGGTTGGCACTAATTATTAAAGTATCATAAAACTTAAAGAACGACGACAAAATTGTCAAATAACCATGACTTAAGCAACCATGTGCATGACCTAAAGGGATATACCAGGCCATGCTTTACAGATCTACATATAAAAAGTGACACGCACAGAGCAAATAATGTTTATTTCTCCCTCTCGCATGACAAGTCAACATTTTAAAACTGTGAGCACATAATTCATCAGAAACATTTCTTTGCATTCAAGCTCTACTTCCATCTAATTCTAAAGATAACAATTATTACAACAGTTGCAACGTGGATAGAACCAATATAAGATATAGTTGTTCCAAGGAAAGCAGACCACTCACAACTTGAATGATATATAACAGGTGGAAAATCAACTGGCATATACATTAAAGTAAAACTGCTTTTCATACATGAAAAAGAATAATCTAACCTTGAAGAAAAGGTTGAGTCTTTGACACGCACTCTACTATTTCGGATTCGTCCAAGAACTGGGAAGTCTACAATGCCTAAGGCTTCAGCTCTCTGTAATCCCAAGACATATATCATATCACAGAAAGAAGCAGATATAATAACTTATTAAGAAGGAAATTAATAAACGAACCTGAATAAGATAAGGCAGATCAAATTTGCAAATATTGTATCCAATAATGATATCCGGATCCACTTCACGGATGAAATCCTGATTAAAAAAGAGAAGTTAGAGCTGGAGTTAAAGACAGAAAACAGTTCCTAAAAAGGGTTTCTAAGAGCGACAAAACACAAATCACTAGATACCGTGCTTACTAGTTCGCCGATTTAGACAAAACAGATGGACCAACACTCTTTTTCAAGAAGTAGCAGTTTTGTTTAGGAAGTTCACACAAATTATACACAGAAACCAAACAACTGCAACACAGGGAAAAAAATAGTGCAAGTAGGCAGCAATAGGGAAGCAAAGCCATCATTCCTTAGTTGATAGAAGATAACATAGCACTTAAATTCAAATAGCAAACAATAAGAAAACAATATCAAACAGTAGAGAATGGTCCTTTTTAGAAGGAGAAACCACTATGCTCAAAACCCTTACCCTCCAAGCTAGCAGGACTTCTTTCTCTGTAACAAATGACATAACATCAACACCAACTATAGGTGAACATGTATTGAGTGTCATAACATTCCGGATGAATGGTTGATCCTCTCCCTGCAAAGTTGCAAGATTGGCAATCTACACAAAGAAACAAAAATCATCAGTGGTTGTAATACTCAAAGCAGAACAAGTCTTAATTGCAGACGGTGATAGTACATCTTAACAACCTGGATGACAGGATCTTGTGAAGGCTCAGGAAAATGGCCTTTCCGACCAGCACACTCAATGTCAAAACTTAATATACGGAAGGGTGCCATCTTGGAGAATTCTCCTTCGGGAGTATGACTGATCAAGTCCGAGAAGCTATTATACAGACCATTAAGGGAAGGCCAAAATTACGGAAAAATAGAGTAACAAAATTAAAGAACAATAAGAAGAGAACTTAAAGATATAGGCTGTCTTGTTAAAACTGAATGCATTGATGCACAAGGATACAGACAATCAAATTCCAGCTGGCAATAAGAGAGGCTCTTCACTGCCTTCTTAAACTTCCCAATCGGGATTTCAACCCAATTTCCACCAACAATATTGCAGTCAATCATGAAACGGAGTGCAAATAGAATATTACTTTCGTATGTCATAAAACTCTTCGCACCGATTCCATCAATTTGTATACCTTTGTCAAGGATACCTGAGATGTAAATATAGGGCAAGAATAAACTTACAATGATGCAGAAAATGCAGGATATGGAAATCACTGGTAGGACTTGCAAGCTGTGCTATGCATTTTATGGATTAATTGGAAGGGTTTAATATCTTTTCAAGAGCTATATCCAAGACTGGTTTTGGGAAATGAGACAAGTATGCCTGAAGGACTAACATGTATAGAGGAAAATCTACTGTACAAATATGAGTGTGAAGCCACTTCATATGTTTTTCACGGACACAGATATTTGACAATGGAAAAAGTTCAAATAGTAAAATCCTTGTTCTATGTTTATGTGACAACAAAAGACCATTCATACCACGGCAGCTGGCAACCATTGTTGGTAAAGCAACAACAATTTTAAGGAAAGGCTGTAAGCTCTGTTGTTGATAGTACATTATGCTTCTTTTGTGAACCAGCTCAATTCGACGAACAAATTTAGGAACATTAGAATTCCTATTTGCCTCTCTCATCCTACCCTGTAAAGATTATAGAAAACGTTTATGAGGTAGAACAAGTGACGAATAAAATGGACCTCATGACCAAATGATGCAAAAGCCTATGGACAATAGTTAAACAAATTGAAGCAAAGCACCTCAAGAGTCTGATGAAAGCGGGAAATATCATCAGGCCCCATTCCTGGAGGGCAATTTACATAAAAGTATGGCTCAAATCCATGTACCAGACAGCAAACACTGTGCCCTGATCCATAACCCAAAACCAGTAAATATTAAGAATGAGAATTCATTTATCTAAGAGACTGGAAATAAATCATGATACTGAACATATAAAAACGCTAGAATGTAATGATCAACAATATGACAAATGAACACTACTGGAAGATGAATGAGTATCAGAGCAAAGCTACAGATGAAGAACAGGGAGGGAAACAACTCTAAGAGGAAAACATGCAAAGAAGAATTAGACTAGAGAAACTATTTGTAATCAAAATATTTCATTCATACTATGAAAAGAATTTTACACCCTCTATATACAGAAACTACATTTGTACTCTAGTAAATTGAGATGTGGCACGCAAACTCAAACCTCAATCATTTACAAAAATGACTTAGAAAATTTAGTATGGGACAGAGCAAACAATATATGGAATATCGATCCACCAGAAAGGAAACACGTTATAAATTTGTTATGACATGAGCTGATACAAATTCAATTTCACAGACTTCGTATCAGCAATCTGTTGGAGCATCTTCTCACAGGTGGACAAAATTGGTGCAGTAAATGATGGTCATTGACAACCCTATTTTGCCAACATCAGTACCTTTTTCAGTCTTTACCTATATCTTTCTTAGACCATATTGAATAACAAATATGTCTAACCTTCTTTTGTGACTCCAAATATCCTTAAGATAGCAGCAGGACCAGATGAATTAGGCAACAATTCTTTATGGCTTTCTCCGATGATATAATCAATATCCAGCTGTTGAAACACTGAATGAAAATGAAAGATAAAAACAACACATTAATATCATAAATATTGCAATACACCCAAGTTGTAGTAACAATTCAGTTGTTCCTTTTGGCCATTGAAGAATCAAACTAGACTATATTTTGGGACATAGATAGTAGCAACTTGTAACTAATTACGTAATCTTTTTTATTATTATTAATTACCTAATCTTTAAAGGTGACACGAATAATTAGAATATAATTTGTATATAATATTTCGGAGTATTTCCAACATCTTAACATGATAATTTGGATCAAAATCAAATTTTGTTACGTCAAACAAGACTGCAAAATTATTAAACATCACCGCTAAAAAACGAACTGGACAATCTTTTGAGACAAAGGTTGTAACAACTCCTAAATATTCACACCAATGCTTTGAGATTGAGTGAAAGAACCCAAGAGAGCAAAGACCGCTTCCATTTCAATTCATAAAAAATACCATAATATACTATTTTCAACCTAATAACATGACAATTTTGATTCAAATAGAAGTGAGGTACATGAAATAAGACTACGAATTGACATATTTTAATATGAACATGCCAATTATAATTCAAATCAAAGTCACTATATGAAATAATACTGCAAAAAATTTATTAAATTGCACCATTAAAATCGAATTGGACAATCATTTTGGGATAAAACGTAGTAAAACCTCCTAAATAATTTACCAATGCTTTGGGAGTGAGACAAGTAAGCTTGAGAGAGCTGAGGCCGCTTCCACTTCAGGAGTCTAGAGGCAACAGCTTCGCCTGCCTCAATATCACGGAGAATTTGAGAGTCCGCTTCAAATTGGAGGAGATTTTCTTCGAAGAAGACGTCTTCGTCCACGAAATCTTCTTCTTCCGTTATGTTTTTCTTCTGAGGTGGAAACGACGGCGACGGAGTTGATGGTGGTGGCACTGGGCGTTTGCGGCTGTTGTTGGCTTTTCCGGTCATTGTTTTGGTGGTGGGGAGGTGGCGGAGGGTTCAGGGGGTGGGGGTCTAGTGGTGGAGATTAAATGAGGTTCCCGCCAGTTTTGGAGGGTTTTATTGGGGCGGGGAGTAAAGTCCCGCCAGTTTTAGGGGTAGTTAGGGTAGAAGAATTATAGTACCAATCGATTCGTTTTAAGAAAAATTCTATTCACAAAATTGAGAATATCAATTAAAATGATTGAAGTAAGTTATTAAGTACCATTCAAGCCGTTTGAAAAGAACATTTGAATGCTAATGACAAACTATTGGGAGCGGATTTATAAATTTATGTAGTTTGATCAAATCGAGCCTCCGGCTCAAATTCTGATGAGTTTAAACTTTGAGATTTGACCTTATTTCTAACTAAAACAAATCTGAAGTCGAGCTTTTAGACTTTTTATGGTCTATATGAACCTACCCTTATGAGGTATGGATAATCTATAAGGCTGATGGCATAGGCAGGTAACCTTTCGTTGCGTGGTGGAAAGACGTGCGCCTAAGCTTAATCCAAATGATTGAGCCCAGGTCCTAAAATACCAATTTGATGATGTAGAATTATCGTTACAATCAGTTACAAGTTTTTAACCACATTCCTATGCTTAAAAAAAGTTTTTGTTTAAGGGGCCTCGCCACATTTGTCCAAGAGCTATCCTCAGGAATTTAAGTCATGAGACGTGTATCAAAATGCAAGGTATTGACAATACATCAAGCAATTCAATAAAGACTTACACGTGAAACATGTAATTCGTCCAAGAGTGTTGTAACCTAAATCAAATGTTACTCCCAAAATTTGAAGCCACACCGATTTTCGAGACATGTAAACTTCCATATCTTACTCGTCAGTATTTTACTACTCCCTCCGTCCCTAAAAGATTGGTACATTTTGACTTTTCATGGTCAAACCTTAAAAATTTTGATTAAGAATTTCCATTAAACGATAAGAAATAATATAGTCATGTGGGATCTTGTTAGATTCGTCTTAATATATATTTTTGAAATATCAACTTTTTATAATTTGTTCGCATGTAGAATAAGAGAAATTTGCGTTTTAAATCGTGTTTTTTTTAGCATGAAAAGTCAAAATGTATAAATCTTTTAGGGACGGAGGCAGTATTTACCAACCCAGGGTCATTCCTATGCTTCTACTCTGGTGAAGACATTAGAAGGGTCACCAATCCTATAAGTTCACACTAACTATGAATTGCAGACTATTTGATAAGTTTCTTAATGGACTCATCATTTTTTAATGCATACTCAATACTTACATTTTCAGGTGGCCACTTTTGACATTTCTGACTCTGGCCCCAACAAGTGAATTCTCACTGCAATCATCAACCTTCAAGATGCTGCATTTTAGTTGCTCAGTTGCAAAAACTGAGATATACTCAAGAATTGGACAAGACGAGGCATTATATCGAATCAGAGGCAGAACCGCAGAAGGTAAATGATATAAGTGGTAGCCTCATGAGTCATATCACACCACTATGGTATACAACACAGTCTTCTTATGCTAATTCTCAATAAGACCAGCAATTGCATTACAAACATTGTTTCGATGCAACATTTCACCCTACACGCATCCAAACCCGTCCCAATTAATACGATAGAGCTTTGTTCAATATAAACATATATCACTATACTACTATGCACAATCTAGTATTAGGTATATTTCAACAACATACATCACCACTACCAAGTATGCCATCATTGGCGAGTTGCCAGAGTGCCTCTTCTTGGAAACATTAGTAAACATGGTTTTGTTCTTCAAAATGTTCTACCGTGCTTGTGATAATTGTATAGCTTCCTGGTCAATTGAAGCCTCGTTTGCCCAAAGAAACTTATGGGACATTAGGGAGACTTCTTGACTTCTAACTTCCTCTAGCTGTTCCCACTCTGCCCACTTCTCGGCTAAACCCACTCCTTGCAGCATGATTACAACTTTTGACATCTTTGGACGATCTTCGGGCAAGCTCTGCGTGCAGAGTAACGCGACTTGCAATATTGTTTCGACTTCTATAGGATCATAGCTTTTCAAATTTCTATCAACAATGTCTCCTATCCTCTTTTCTCTCTGGAGTTTCTTAATCTGGAAATAAATAACGTTTTGTTAATGTGATTGAAATGAGTTGCATCAGAAAGAATTGATAAGTAAAGTAACTGAACATAATCAGCTGTTATATTGGTATGAGACAACAATAGGCAAAAATACTTGCATGATCCAGCAGTAGAACATCTTCTTCTTCTTCAAGCCGAGCGAAATCTATAGCACGTTGACCTGTGACAAGTTCTAGAAGGGTTATACCAAATCCAAAGACATCTGTCTTTTCTGATGATTTTCCTGTAGACAAGTATTCTGGAGCTATGTGTCCCATTGTTCCTCGAATTTGAGTAGTAATGTGAGTAAATTTTGTATCGATTAACTTTGCCAACCCAAAGTCTCCAAGAACCGGCTCAAAGTCATCATCAAGAAGGATATTAGCAGCCTTTAAATCTCTATGTATAATCTTTGGATTGCAATGCTCATGAAGGTACTCCAGGCCATGAGCAGCACCAAACGCTATGCGTTTCCTTGTCGGCCAGTCCAGTCCCTTCTGCCCAGGTTTCAAATCTGACAAACATATATAAAATCATTTAGTTGTTCCCTACATTCAACCAAGATACAAAATTATGTACAGTACCTCTTAACCGATATGCAACACTTAGGTTTTGCATGAAAGGGTAGACAAGTATTCTCTCAGATGTTGTTGTACAATATCCTATTAATCGCAGCAGGTTCCGGTGAACAGCAACACTAATCAGATGTACCTCTCGTAAGAAGGCAGCCTCTCCACCAGGACTATGATAATCGGAAAGGCGCTTAACAGCGACCTTTGTGTTGTCACTAAGAACACCTTTGTATACTCTTCCAAAGCCTCCTTGTCCAATAACATTCTCTTCACCAAAATTGTCTGTTGCATGCTGAATTTCTCGCAGAGAAAACCTTCTCACTTGTCCATAAGGTATTTTTGATTCCAGTTCACCTGAAACCACCCAAGTGCCATAGAGAGATAATTTTAGATTTGTAAAATTTATATTTGTAGCTTTCATACAAACAGGAGCATAATGTAGGGAGAGCTACACGTACCCTCCACATCCACAAATATATCTTTTTCGTACTTCCTTGCTCGACGAAATCGGCAAACAAGGAAAGCTCCAAAAATCAGGAATATAAATGCACCACAGACGGCACCAGTAACGCTAATCCAACCCTTGGAGCTGCTTCGGGAGGCTGCTGCACCACGTTGATATTAGTTACCTAGATAGACTAGATTTAAACTCAGGTAAACTGAACTAAACAAGAACTCAATTGCAAAATGTTTAAATACCTGCATTAGGGGAGCTAGAAGCACAAGGTTGCTGGAAACCGTTCCCACAAGTCAGATGAGTTCCTGAGAAACTGTTGCACGAGTTGCAACAAAGACGAATAAGTTATAAAATTGAAGCATTGAAAATAGAAGTATTAGGCATCTAGAAAAAGAAAAGGATGGTCCTGACACTTAAGGTTGACACGAGAAGATGAAGAGTATCAATTGTGAATGTCGAAATAATTAGCTTACTTGAATGTTGGCACTGAAAATAGTTGGACAGGAACTTTTCCGGACAAATCAGTGGAGGAAAGATCCCTATAAATCAGAAAGTAATTCATGGTAGAACAAACAGACCATTAATTCAAAAAACAACAGATGCAGTAAAAGAGATCTACAAAAATACTTACAGATGCACTAAGCCAGGTATATTTGTAAGTGAATCTGGAATACTTCCAGTCAGATGGTTTTCTCTTAACAACCTACACGAAAGTCGATTCTGAGTACTTGGTACAGTGAAATAGATAATAGGGAAATTGGAAGTGTAGAATAAGTATCACATTCCTACATATAAGATACTAATTACAGAAATTTCAAACATTTCTAGCTACTACAATAACGCAAATTGATCTTACATATGCTTGAGGCTCGAAAGCTGCCCCCAACTAGCTGGTATTGATCCATTAAAATTGTTATCTGCAAGATTTAAAATTTGAAGTTTCTGCATGCTTCCAAGATCATCAGGCAAAGGGCCAGATAATGTATTTCCCTGAAGGTCTCTGCAGTAGAATGAAGGTTTCTTATCAACTTTTACTAATTAACATGGTGGGATCACTTAAGCATAAAACCAGAAATCGCCACCCGAAGGCTAGAAACCTTAGAAATCAATGTTAGAACCAATACAGCCTGCAGCCCGACAGGAAGCTCTGCTCTTTTCTAAAAATTCTGGAGATCTCTTCATAGAGTTCATCATTTCATTACTTGTACGATGATAAGACAAATAATTCATTGAAATTCAAGCCTCTAACAATTTATACAACTTAGCACGAGAAAAGAGTTCTCCAAAATTTCTGATGCCAAAGCAGAAGGGTACAGAATTGCATACGAACATTATAATAAAGTATGCAGATATTTTGTTGTGACATAAAGAAGTATAAAAAGTAACAAATTCATACTCACTAGTTAACCAGAAATTTTAGTTTGAGAACTATAAACTGGAAAACAAATGTCAGTAGAATTTTCTCCTCGAATTAGCACTCACAAGTTAACCAAAAATTTTAGTTTGGCTATTGACGGTGACAATGTTCCCGCAAATCCCTTGAAACCCAGACTCCTGCAAAGTAACGTGCAACGAAATTTAACGAAGGAGAGTACACATGTACTGTGAATCCATTAAATCACCTACACTCAAATTTTAGCTTTTGCGCCTCGTGGATACTAAAAATAAGAAATGTAAGATTATAAACTAAACATGCGTTAGAGGATACTAAAAATAAGAAATGTAAGATTATAAACTAAACATGCGTTAGATAGAACTTACAAGGAAACAACCTTTCCTTCTGAACATGTTACGTGAGACCAACTTTGACAAGGGCTGACATAGTAATAGTTCCAATCTGCGAGCCTATGACTGGAATCATTCAGTGTCTCTAGAAGTTGAATTAGAGCTTCGCCTGCACAATTAAAATAGTGACAATTATGATGTTTGTAACACCTGAAGTTTTTACAATGCAGTTAAGCATACACATTATGGCATCAAGTTCACTTTTGTTGAAACATAACATAGTTCAATCCCAGATATCCCGGAGAGCATATTTGGCGTGCAATGAAATCACTAAGTGTATGATCCTAATCCTATATTGGCAAGGTGAGATAATTAAAATAGTGCCATAAACCAGAGGTACCTTCAACGTCTGGCTCTTTAGAGGCGTAAACTCTGCTCATCAGTACTAGAAACATAAGCAGATTAATTAATAACTTTAGATACATGTTCCACACTCCCATGGCACCAAGCCTTATGTTCGTTATAACTCCTTCGATAAAAGGGGGTCACCTTTCCTCTTTCTTGCAATTCTGCAAAAAATCAAAGGCAGATTATACCACGTATATACATACACCAAAGCATATCAAAACAGATAGCATCGAATCTGTTGAGTACAGAAAATCATGCAGGCCCAAATATGGATCCAAATAATTGCAAAAATGAAATTCCCTAAGATGCCTGCAGTTTAACCTATGCAATAGATTTTTTACCACTCTTCATTTTTCAGTTCTATAATCTGCCAGCAGAACCATATTTGAGTGGTTGCTATCCCAGCCAGTCATTTATCACAAAATGGTAACTTTTTGTTTGCTAACGAAGAAACCATACTCAAATGATTACCATGTTTTTACTTTGCTATGCTCCAGCTGGAACCATACATCAACACGCCCCATGCCTCGAGATACTCCTCCTAAGGGGTAAGGGGGTCGGAATGTCGGATACTACTCTCCTGTTTCTGCCTTCAACTCGATATATAACTAATAACAACTAATCCAATCCCCCTTATCAAGAATGTGTATCGACATATAATATGATTATCTAAATTCGAATCTTCTAGTTCTACATAATCCTGCATATTAACTTTCTAACCAGATCATCACTGCATACTTTGGTATAATTTATCAAACTTAATTGACATGAGAATTGATATATCCTTCACTGAATGAAAATAATCACTTGGCACGCGAACACTACACATAAACATAGACAGTGTAACAAACTACCTTCATATATTCATAAAACTAAATAAATAAATTGACATCAGACAGGAAACGTCTTGAATCAACATCAACAACGCAAACGTGCCTCAGACGCCTTTGAAGAGGCTCCCGCCTGAGCGGGTAAGAGGTCGAATATAAAGCCAAATAGAATATGGAGTCATGGAAATATTTAGAAATTCTTGCATGGATATGGAAGAAAGAAACAATAATATACAAAACAATGTAAGGGAATAAATAAACTCACCTAGTAACCAATCAAGGCTGCTGAAGTACAGAAATAATCTCAGGAAATTATACAAGAATTAAAGAGAGTTGATCATTGACATCATAAAACATTATTCAATCTTATGTTGCTGATCAATGATGAATATGAGATGGATTTTTGGGCCCACTGAGCATTCATAAAAGTGAAAGTATTATATACAATTTATGTAGAAATACTCTGTACTAATATATTAAAGAACTTACATTTCTTTTCAAGAAAAAGATGAGAACTTTATACACCGCATATTTACAATTTGATACCATTTTCCTAAATACTGATATTGTTCCATTGCAATAAAACAGAAAGTGAAATGACAGTAAGGGCCAATAGGCCAAATGGAAGCTGAGAGAGGATTATTTCGAGTCGAAAAGGGCATTCCCTTAGGCGCGAGGGATTAAATCACGATACATAGAGTTCAGACATTAGGAGGCCAACGTTGGTGTGCACAACGAGTTTATTTAAAATGAAACTCGCATACTAAAACTGTCATAACTTGATATACCTTTATCACTAGACTATGTTCATGCGGACGAGGGTGACTTCGAGATGAATACGAATCCCACCACTAATACACCCAACTTTAAAGAGACTTATTTCTAAATTGATGGATGCTTAGAAACGAGCATGAGTATGCCAAGAAGCATATGTACCCATGATTATATTCTTTCAACAATGAATAAAATTATGCTTTTATCAGATAATGATTCATGTCATCATATGCTTGAAGAATTCTTTAGGAAGCAATTGTTCACAATAAATATCTTTGTTTTCTCTAGTTGCATGCATAAAATCAAGTGTTATTGGGTTTTGATTGGACTGATAACAAACACTCAACAAATCATATCATGCAAATATCTGCAATCCACTCACCCCCCCCCCCACCCACATGATCAACATATTCCCCTTTCCCAATTAATATAAATGTTCCTTGTGGATACACACAGTTGACTTGATTGTTCCTTCATTTGGAAAGTCAACATCCATATCATGTCCAAGTACTTTTTAAGAGACTATTATCTAAACGGGATATAAAAATCGAAAAATAGTAAATATGAACCTGTTTTTCGAATTGACACAGTTTAGTGCAAACAACTATCTATTATGTTATAAAAGATAACAAGCATAGATAGTTTCATGAGCCGTAGATGATATTCATCTTCACCCGTTTTTATTAAATCCATATCAAGATATAATCGAGTAAGCGATATATTATAAAAAACGACAATCAAAATTCAAAACCATTAATTTTTTGGTGTGCAATGAAACTTTTTACCAACATTCACTTGTTTGATAGTAACCAGGTAATCTCATATTTGAAACCAAGGAATATCCCCTACTCCACATATTTGAGCACCTACCAAACACCACCTAAAGTCGAGAAACAACATGAAACACGAATTTCGTCATATAGGAATATCAAATTATTTTACCACTATATGAAAAGCAAGTACCCAAGTGGCGGGTCGACAAACCCCTTGATCAATACAGACAAAATAAAAAATTAAAAAAACAGATATTCTATTGTAGTTGGTTGGCCCTAGAATATCAACAACGGTTGGATTTCCTCGCTATTAGAAGAGTCCTAATATATATAAAACTCTCGATTATTATAATTAGAATACAATTAGATAACTATGAGTTTGAATTTGAATTTGCATTTACATAAGTATGTAACTCTCAGTTATAAATATATAATTGACGTCACCTTTGAGACTTCTCTCGAAGAATTGATCCAAACTATATTCGATAATTATTTTGAATCCTCAACATGTTGATAACGAGCTCCAAAATAATCCTGATATATTGCATTGTTTCGGTCTACTTGAGGTCCTCAAACGCAGACTTGAGCTCTGAAAAGGAGGCTCTGTTGAACCTCCGCACACACCTAGAAGGAGGTCTATGGAACATCTCAGACTCAGACCCTAGTCCATGTAATTGGGTCGGTGTTGTTTGTTCGAAAAACGCTTCTTTTATTACAGAGCTTCATCTTCCTCGGATGGGACTTTCGGGAATAATTCCAGAAAATTCAATCTCGATTTTGACCCGTTTGACCACTCTTAGTCTCCACCACAATGCCCTCCTTTCCCCCCTCCCCGACGACTTCTCCCAACTCACAGAGCTTCGCGAGTTGTACCTTCAATATAATTTGTTTACTGGGGATGTTCCACTTTGGTTAATTTCTTTGCCTAATTTGGTTCGTGTTGATTTGACTCATAATAACTTCTCTAGACAAATTCAAGGATGGAACTCATCATGGGGCTCATTTGAGGTTGTTTTCATATCGATCATATTGATTCTTATTATTGGCTCGTTTATTATTATTGTAACTTTTTACTTAGGTAGGAGTTTATTGGCTTTTGTATTTTATTTGTGGCATTGTATAACCTCTCGTACCTGCATGGGTTTTGATGACTTTAACAAAATGAGGGAAGACGGAAGGATCGAAGGAAGGGAATGAACAAATGATTTTTATTGTTTTGTTTACTATTGACGTAGTAATGTAATTCGATTATTATGAATAAATGATTTTTATTGTTTTGTTTGATATTGATATAGTGATGTAATTCAATTATCATTAATGATTACATTCCTTAATTTGATATGATGTAATACTAATCATAATATAACTAAATTCCTAATATATCACTAAAATAAATTCAAGTACGTATTATAGAATTTTGAACACATAGTTTATCTTTCAAAAAATAACTATTTAATAATAAAGTTTTCAATAACATTTTAACAGTTAGGTTTTACTAATCTATGGATAATTACTACAATAACCATCAATATCTAATCCCTATAATCACTCAATAAAATCACTATAATAACCACCAATATTGAATGGTCCAGATTTAAAGTTGGGTTTTCCTAACCCCATTAAATTAGGTTCTAAGAAAAAACTCATAACAAATTACAAAAATATATTGGAAATAGATATATGGTAGAACATAAAAAAAATTTCTCATACACTTTAACTCGGTTAACTAATTAAATATGAAATTTCTATAATAATAATGTCAAATTTCTCATTGTAATTAAAGACGCTTGTGTAATGATAATCCTATTTTTCATTATTATTATTATTATTGATGATAATAATAATAACGATAATAATAATAATAATAACAATATAATAATAATAATAATAACAATACTTCGTTCTTCTCCTTCCGTCGAGCGTCCCCAAACCTCTCACTGGAGGAGTTGGGCCGGAGAATACCTTTGAGTGAATCGAAAGTTGGATCTACACTAGAATCACCCTATTTATCCTCTTGAGGAGAAGTTTGATTTCAAACCCGTTAGAAGGCCGATCCTCATGCATATAATAACGGGTTAGCTAGACTATGGAAAAGAAGGTTGTCTAAGGTAGGGCGTGAGGCAATGATAGTAGTAATAATAATAATATCAAATATGATAATAATAATGATGATAAATATCATTATAATAATATTAAATATGATAATAATAATAATAATAATTCTCATCAATTGTCTCTCTCATCGACTTTAAAAATTTCATCGCTTCGTAATTGTTTATCGATTTTGAATATTTTATCGATTCGTAATTGCTCATCGATTCTATACATCCATTTGAAACGATTTCGAGTGTCTATTCATTTCATCATTTTCATGTATATGTTCTAATGTCATTTTCATGAAATCTTAACTATTACTCAATGAAATACCAATTTTGAGTATACCGAAACCCGTCCGATTAAATATTTGATAAAGTTTTATCGAGTCCGACGCGGACCTCGCCGGGGACTGTTTGAAACTATGCCTTCACGGTGGGATCCACTATACACACCAAAATAATGGATTACTATTACACTAAATAACCATTTTGTCCCCCATTTAATTTCTTCACCTACTAGTTGAGACTTGAGACACGAGAGGCTAAATTCTCCCATTTGTTACCCTTCTAATTCACTTCTCGAGAGGGTAAACTAGTAAATTCACCTGGACAATGGGAAGGAGTATATCCCGGTCGCCGTCGTATTCGCGGCGGCGCCACCACTCAAGGTCGCGGTCGCCCGTCAGCTACCGTTACGGGAGCCGCCGTAGCAGAAGGGAACGTACACGTTCACCTGTCAGCAGGTGCTCTTTTCATCTCAATCAGTTCACTATATTTATACTTGTAATTAATCATGTAAATATTGTCTAGTTTGTTTCTGTATAATAAAAATTAACTAAATTTGCAGCCTTAATTAATATACAAAAAGTATTTATATCAAAATTATGAAGTTAGTAGTGGTATTAGTTTAAGAATTGTTACCTCCATATAATATATAGTTTAGTTTGTTTTTCAATGTTCAACCTAATTAACTTTGCGGTATTAATCACATATGAATTTGGCCATTTTCGTTGTTGTAAGTACTCGAACTGGACCTCACCGGTAGGAATAATATCAACCATTTAACTAAGACCTAATCTCTATTTGAATAAACGTATAATGTTGATAGTAAATTATGTTGTTAAAACTATATTTCGATATATATATTTTTACCAAATTGTCGATGCAAATGCATTGAGGCATGTTATTGTTATTGTAGTCTGTTTCCATTTAGTGAGACTTCTCATATTGTTATTAATAATGAAAAGTAAAACACTCTCTTCATTTTATCTGTAATATGCACACTAAAGTAGTTTAACTTATGAAGGAGTTGTACCAAATATAGACTATTAGAAGTGCACAAAGAACTAAATCTAAGAGAGCGTTGAACCAAGAAAACGAGCTTCAACTTGAAGTTCATTTTTGCAGAGACGACAATGTTAATGTAAGCTGTGAAGAGTGGATATTCTGTGTATTGAAGGAACATTTGGTACAATGTCCACGTTAACTTACATTTTGAAGTGAACAATTTTTACCCTCATTGCAGTAAAGATAATACGTAAGTTGGACTCCTGGGAATGTAATACGTGTATCTCACTTGAGAAGTTATTGTCTTGTGAAGTTGCTGATACATTTACTAATAGGGTATGATATATAATACATAATTTTACCTTTAACCTTACTTTATGCTTTGTTGTACAGGCGAAGAAGTCGTTCTAGTTCCCCTCGTCGCCGTAAAAGTCGTTCACCAACAGCAAGACGCCGGAGAAGCCGCTCTCCAAGTCCTAGGCGCCACAGAAGGCGTAGAAGTAAGAGCTATTCATCATCTCCTTCACCCAAGTCTCGAAGCCCAAGTGTTGGGGCGTCTGAGCTAAAGAATGCCGCTGAAAAGTTGAAAAAGGAAGAAGAAGAAAAGAAGAGGTGGAACTTACTTATTCTCATATATATTTAATGCTTTTGTTCAGAGATTTAAAGTCCAAGTTGAGGTACCACCCGTCCACGCACATTAGGAATATAGTTTATGACGACTTAATACAACTAAATATTTAAGTTCCTCTCCATGTGATCTATTTTCCACTTTCTGCAAGAAAGACAAGCTGATATGTGTTCACGACCTTACGAATAACGAAGACATATTGCGACGATCCCCCTATCTTTCAACGAAGTGAACTTCTGATGGGAGCATCTTGTGCCCCACCAGTCGTTCATATTGCTAATGGCTAATTGAACCCCACCTTCTGTTTCCTAAAAGAAAATTTGTTCCTGTCAGGCTTCAGCTTGAAGCAGAACTTAAACAACTGGAAGAGGAGACTGCACGAAGACTGGAGGAAGAAATTCGGAAAAGGGTCGAGGAGAAGTTGGCATCTGAAGAGACTAAGCTTGAAATTGAGAGACGTATAGAAGAAGGCCAGAAGAAGTTATTTGAAGATGTTGAAGCTCAACTTGTGAAGGAAAAGGAAGCTGCCTTGTCTGAAGCCAGGAAGAAAGAAGTAAGCATCTTTGAGATTCCCTGTTATTGTATCTGTTCTATACTACTATATAGAAATTTCGCTTTTTAACTCCTTGTGACATTCTAATCTTGAGAAATTCGTTCTGTAATTAGCGTAACATCTTACTTGAGATTACTAATTGCTACGGCAACATGTTTCTCAGAATCAGCTGAAAATAAGGTGATTATTTCTTCCACTACACTATATAAAGCAAATACATCAACAAAAATATAATCCTTATTGTTAACATAAGTGATAATCATTTATTCTTTTATGGTCCTTAAGATAATATAGTTTGTTACTGTTGGCTGCATCTTTTCCTCTTTTGTGCCTGGTTTTGTGACACCTTACCCTCCGGGGTTCTTCGCACCTGGATAGTACCAGGCTTCACCATGCTACAAGCTAGTCTCATATCTCTATTTTTTTGTTTATTTACCAGAATGCTAAGATGTTCTTTGACACGTGCAGGAACAAGCTCGTAGGGAGAGAGAAGAGTTGGAAAAGATGCTAGAGGAGAACCAAAGACGGGTAGAAGAAGCTCAGAAGATGTTAGCATTGGAGCTGCAGCGCAAGGAGGAAGAACGACATCGAGAATTAGAGTTAATACAAAGGCAAAAGGAAGAGGCTGCTCGGAGAAAGATGCTTGAAGACTGTGAGGAGCGTGCCAACCAGAGGGCATCAATGGATAGACATAGATCACGATCTACATCAATTGGTCTATGACAAGAGAATCTGGTGACAGCTTCCCCTTCAATTCTATTTTCTTCCGAGCTTGTTATAGTTTGTGTCTAATTTATAGTTCTCCTTTCTGCTTCTGAGTTCTGATAATGATCTTGTCCCAAAAATCTTGATTCTTTTCTTGCTAGCGTACTGGTTGATGGTTTCGTCATTGTCTGAGTATTTGCCATAGATCCGAGTCACTGTCTTTAAGTTTTCTTGAGTTTAGGTTTATGATTTTTGAAGTCGATAGTGGGAGCTATTCCCCTCACACAATTCGGCGTGTGAACTGACCGCCAATAATTATATTCTGATAATGGACATCGAGGTGACTTTCGAACCCATTACGACTTTTAGTCACAGTCAAAGAGCCTTGACGAAAGTGAAAAACAAAAATAGTTGCCCGCCTAGTTGACACGCCTGTTTCAACTTGGGGCTTAGGATGTGACCGCTACTCTATTTTTGTTATAATATTCGTTATTAAATTTTACTCATTTGGGCGTGTAGTAAGTTAGATGTTTGATTTATTATTGATCGACGTCAACTTTGGCTGATCAAATAGGGCATCAAATCTATTTATTTAATCGCAAAATGTATACTCCTTCCGTCCCTTAATGATTGGTACATTTTGACTTTTCATGGTCAACAAAACATGACTTTAAACATAAAAATATCTCTTATTCTACATATGAAAAAAATTATAAAATGTTGATATTTCAAAAATATATATTGAGACGAATCTAACAAGATCCCATATGACTATATTATTTCCTATTGTTCAATGAGAATTGTTGATTAATTTTTTTAAAGTTTGACCATGTAAAGTTAAAATGTACCAATCATTTAGAGACGGAGAGAGTATTATTTTCTCAATAATTGAGCTTAGTTATATTATAGCTTATTTATGTCCTTTCTTATGATCGTATTGTACATGAGTGTTTGTTTTTTATGCTCGCATGGTTCATGGTATTTAATTTCTATAATTTGTCTTAAAGAATGAGGTTGAAGTTTTGGACCACAATTATCAATTTTGTTTGTCTTAAAAAAATTGGCGAACATTTGAAGACTTTTAATAAAATTTTATTTCTCCGATATTTAATTAAATGGTCTCTATAAATGATGACATATCCCATATTTTTTGTTTAATTTTAACGATAATTTTTCATATTTACCTCTTACTAATGCAATATTATATATTTCCGCCTTCTATATATTTTATGTATTTATGTGTTTTTTTTCTTTCTAGTTCTTTTATTTAATTAAAACTAATGCGTAGTAAGTCTTTCAAGCTCAGTTTTTATCTTAATGTTGTGTAGAGTAAAAGAATAGTTAATGCAAATTATAACTCAAAGTAAGTCTTTGAAGTTCAAATGGAGGAAGTAGCAAACAAGCTTGTATAAAATGTAACGTGCAACTATTATAAAATAAAACATTTAAAAGGGGAAAAGTCGAAATATATACGATAAGTCAATAACTCTACCCTTGGGAGAGTGATAAAAATTTGGTGGTGTATTATGCGCCCAAGTTAATAGGGAAAATGTTGAAGCATGCTAGTGGTCAATATCAAAGGATTCATAGCAAAGTACGAGTATGCGACAATGTGATCGTGATCGCGGTGTAGATATGTTGATATTATGAATTTAAATTTTTGAGAAGACAAAATCCTTTTGAACTTTTACAAGAGTTCTTTTTTATGTAGTGTTCGATTAATTTTCTCCTTGAAAATATTGTTATTAGGATACATCTTCGGGGAAGAAGCCATACAAATGCAAAGAAATTAAACTTTGTATGCTTATAAAAATATTCTCTTTATGGCATATATATAAGGTTTGGTGGGAAGTGAATCCATGAGAATCGATCAATTTTTTCCAAACATTTACCAAGTAAAAAGAACATTTTGAGGAATAAAAGTATATTTACATTTCATTTCAAAATAAGGAACACGATTAAATAAAAAATTATTTTATATAATTACTCAAAATTAGTTTCTACAAATTAAGCCATAGCATATTAAGCATCAAGAGAAAAGGTCAAATTATAGTTTAGACTAATCCCTTTTATATTGACTCGTTTATTACATTATTTCTCAATAATTAGCTTTTCTTAAGACATGTCTATATATAGGCTATATATATGTTCAAGTTCTATTAATAACCTTATCTTACTATTCTTCATTATATTGCAATACAACTCTTTAGCTTTGCTTATAAAATTATACTTCTATACCAATGGCTTCCTCATCTCATTATTCTTCAACTCATTTCACATTCTTCATATTTTTAATATCAATATTTCAACTAATCCCACAAAATTTGTCCACGTCTAGACATGTTCTTGATCACCATAAATCTCAAACAGGTTTTCGAGTCACTTTAAAACATGTTGATTCTGCCTACAACTTCACCAAATTCGAGTGCTTGCAACGTGCAATGGCGAGGGGGAGGAACAGGTTGCAGAAACTTGGTCTAATGCATTTAGAAGCATCATTGGACGTCGAGGATTCAGTGAAGATTGAATCCCCGGTGCAAGCCGGTCAAGGTGAGTTTCTCATGCAGTTAGCTATTGGAACTCCACCTGAATCATTTTCAGCTATAATGGACACAGGCAGTGATCTAATATGGACTCAATGTCAACCTTGCATGAATTGCTTTCTTCAATCTACCCCTGTTTTCGACCCTGTAAAATCGAAATCTTTTGCACGATTGCCCTGTAACAACAACTTCTGCCAAGCCATCCCATCAACTTCTTGTTGCAACAATGAATGCCAATATGCCTATTTTTATGGCGATTCTTCATCAACAAAAGGCCTATTGGGAACCGAGACCCTCACATTCGGGGAGACATCTGTTAACAACGTAGCCTTTGGTTGCGGCTTAGACAACGAAGGAAGTGGATTCAGCCAGGGAGCCGGCCTGGTGGGACTAGGGAGAGGTCCATTATCACTTGTTTCACAGCTTGATCAACCAAGATTCTCATATTGCTTGACATCAGTAGGTGACAACACACCAAGTACTCTTATCATGGGCTCTTTAGCAACCATCAATACGAGTACCAACCCCGTCATCACAACCCCTTTGATCAAGAATCCGAAACGACCAACATTCTATTACCTTTCCCTGGAAGGAATAACCGTTGGAGCTACTCGAATACCAATTACAACGTCGTCATTTGGAATCAAGAACGATGGAACCGGTGGGCTGATCATTGATTCCGGAACTACAATAACATACTTGGAAACAAGTGTGTTTGATATAATCAAGAAAGAGTTCATCTCTCATGTAAAACTTCCAGTAGATGATTCAGGTTCAGTAGGCCTTGAACTTTGCTTCAAAGTACCACAAGATGTTGATACAATACAAATTCCCAAGATAACATTCAACTTTGAAGGGGGTGATTTGCTTCTTCCTGCACAAAATTATATGATTAGAGATGCAAACATGGGGATAGCTTGCTTGGTTATGGGAAGTTCTAATCAACTATCCATTTTTGGCAATTACCAACAACAAAATTTTTTAGTGCTTCATGATCTTGAGAAGGAGGTCATATCTTTTGCATCTCAAGAATGTAATAAATTGTGAAAAAAGTCCTTGAATAAGGATGAAAAGTAATACTACCTCCGTCCCTAAAAGATTGTCACATTTTGACTTTTGGTGGTCAACAAAGCACGATTTAAAACATAAATATCTATTATTCTACATGTGAAAAAATTATAAAAAGTTAATATTTGAAAAATATATATTAAGACGAATCTAACAAGGTCCCACAAGACTATATTATTTCTTATCGTTTAATGGGAATTCATGATCAAATTTTGTAATGTTTGACTAACAAAAGTCAAAATGTGACAATCTTTTAGGGACGGAGGGAGTAATATACTTTTAGATTGTTTGTTTAAGTTTTTATAATTCTAGTAATATATGGTTGTTGCCCGTTGGTTCAATAGTCTAGTGACATCTGATCCAAGTTTCAAATTGGGAAATCTTGAGATTCAATTATGGGGATAATTTATCTAGTAATATGATAATATTGGTTGTTGTAGTCAACTTATTCAATGATAATGTAGAATCAAGTAGGAGAATATAAACATGCCAGCATTAGCTTGGGGCTTTGTAGGTAGACCTACTGGTGTTAACAAGTCGAATTCGAACATGGAACGAATTATTTGATTAGGTAGACACTTTATTGAATTAGTTAACCGATTTATTGTTTCGAGTATGAAACAAGTCGATGTGGTATATAGTATAATGTCTAAAGATATAATACAACTTGTGAAATGTAAAATCGAGTATATACTAGTTTGGTATCAACTAAATGTTGTAATTAACCAAGTTAGGGATAGTCTTTTCGGGTATCGTTTGATATTTTAACTGGAGCAACACTTCCAAAGATAGACGAGTTGGGTTTGTATTCCTTCATAATTAAACTCGAATTTGACTTGAGTAACACTTCATCAAATAGACAACTAGACAAGTAAATGTGTAACAATATATGAGTGACGCAATTTCGATTTATACCGGTATCATAAATCCATAATTTGATATGTTAATTGTTAGAGTATATGTAAAATCGAGTATATACCATAGAGTATCCGATAACAAATCATATATTAATTTTTAGATGTTATATTATTGATTTTACTTTTTTCTGAAGGTTTTCTCTATTAAAATATTTTTCTAGTCAAATATACCACAAATTGTCCCATATTGGTATACAACTGATAAATTATACGATCGATACCGATTCAACAAATGTACCCTATTGATTTTAATCGGTTGGAACCGATAATTTATCGGTCGAGTTCTAGAAAAAAACGGATACCTGGACCAGTCAGAGCACTGGTGCTAAGCCTATCGTTTATCAATAACTATTCCGTATCGGACTTTTTGGGTGAGCTATTATATCGTTTATACAGACCCTTGACCTATATATAATACCCCCGATTTCCCCTAGGAAAATTCAGCTCTAGAGAAGGAAATGAGGCAACGGAGAGATGATTTTCATGGGTGGTTGCTTCTCTCTGTTCTTGCCCATGATTTCTCTTCATCAACAACTCAACAACCCTTTCTTGCCTTCAATTTGTCCAATAAAAAAGAATCTGGACAATCTTTTTGGGACAAATGAAGTATAATATATATATTTTTTTGTAAATTAGCGATGAGGTGAATATATATAAGAAATTGGCGCCACAATGGGTTCGATCAACGCAGGTGCATGAGTAACTCTGCATTTGTTCAGGCGATCTGGTTGCCCAGTCTACTCTGGACACTCTTGAGGTGGAGGTGGAGTACCCGCTAGAGAGGCACATTTCGGATTCAACTCCTCTGTTGGGCGATGGGCTAGCCAAGCGGAGCACCTTAAATGAGCGTATCATTTATATGAGAATTTGGCAACGGTATCACTTATACCAATCTGTTTCATCACCACCATCTACAATATTGTATAGTGGTCCCTCTACAATATCAACAATTTTGAGGCATTCTTAAAAGGCTATGATGATATATTTCTCTAGAGCTGTGTCTTGCATGGAGTAATTGACCCGTATCTTGGCGGGGCAAGACCCGGATGGATGCAACTGGGTTTTGCAGCCATGGCTGGTTGATTTCTATGCCTGATAACTATTCAGATCTGAGCCTAAAAGGGGTTTTGGTTTAGGGTTTTGTTGCTCCAAAGGTTGCTGCTTTTTACTGTAAGATTAAATTTTGTCTCACTTCAAATTTCAATATTAAATTGAGTAAATTGAGAACAGGAAAAATTTGATTTTAACTTTGACGTTTGATTACGATAATAAATTAATGGGTTTCTAGCAAAAAATCTTGAATTGTTAGCTAAACACACTACATTGGGACTCTTTCAGGTTTCCATTTTTTTTGTCAGATTTTAAAAAGATTCTACTTTGATGTTTGATTAATTTGGACAATTGTTGGGTTGAAGCAAAAATTTTGAATTGTTGAAGGAATAATGATGGAGTAATGGGCACGTATCTTGGCACGGCAGACTCTGGCCGCTTCCTGCAAGCATGCAACTCTGTTCTGCAGCCATGGCGAGTCCCTCTCCTTGGATAAAACATAATTTTTGTTTGTGAAATCAAAATTGCAGAAAAAGAGGTCAACTCTGGAGGAGAAAGAGGGTTAAGGTTTAGGGTTTTGCTGTGATTCAAATATGTTGAGTAGCTCACTTGAGTTCATATCAACTTGGCCATGATAAAAATTGTTGAACACTGGGATAAATGTATGACCAGATTAAGAGGTTAAACCTGCTCTTTGTGAGGCAACCTAGACTGGGATGCAGCCATGGCAGGTTATGAACCTGTGTTTGATCCGATCGATAAGCTAGTAATCCGAGCCTCCAAAGTAGCTCTAGAAAGGAAAATGAGGCAACAGAGAGATATGTTTTCAAGGGTGGTTGCACCTCTCTGTTCTTGCCAATGATTTATCTTGGTAATATCTTCGTCAACAACCCTTTTGTGAACTCAAAAGTATGAGTTGTTATACACACACCAAAATAGTGTTTCTTAGGTTTGTAAAGTGTAGTGTTTCGAAAGAAGTTTCAATTAGGGGGAAAATAGTCATTTCAGATTGTGCTGGGCATGGATCAATTGACCTGTATCTTGGCTGGGCAGAGCTCAGACGGCTGCTGCTTGCTAGCATGCAACTGAGTTTTTGCAGCCATGGCGGGTAAATCTCTTTGCCTGATGGTCAATATGATGTGTAATATTAAGTTAATTTGCTTCACCTTTTTTTCTACCTTGGAAAATCCGCCCAAAAAGAATGTCACATTTGACCGTACTTTTCATCATCAACAACAACATTGTTCATGTAATTACGGTAGGCTATGATGATAGATATTTCTAGAGCTGTATTCGGCATGGTTCAGTTGACCTGTAACTTGGCTAGGCAGACCCCAGAAGGCTGCACATGCAACTGGGGTTTTGCAGCCATGGCGGGTGAATCCCTTAGCCTGATGATTATTCAAATCTGAGCCTAAGAGGGTTTTTGGTTGAGGTTGTACATGTTGTTGTTGCTTCAAAGGTCGATTCTTTTTGGACCCGCTTGAGTTGTAGGGCTTGGAGTAATCGACTCGTATCTTGGCGAGGTAGTGAAAGATTAATGCTCTGTTTGCAAGCATGCAATGGGTTCTGCAGCGATGGCGTGTCCATCTCCTGTGGTAACATTGAGGGGGTTGTTTTTTGAAATAAACGATGAGTTTCGAACCCAGACCTTCAAGTCACTGGCAAGGGACTTTTGTACTAGGCTATTCGATCTTGAGAAGGAGGTACTTTTTGCATCTCAAGAATGTGATCTAACAACTTCTGTATTAGTTTTTATTCCAATTGTTTATGTTTGTTATGGGATGAAAAATAATACAAAGTAAGAATGGTTGATCGTTTAATAACCTAATGGCATCTGATCCAAGCTTCCAACTAAGAGGTCTTGA